>PVKS010010352.1:0-60469 GCA_004027875.1 Aplodontia rufa | reverse complement strand
ATGTGGCCTTCGTTGCTCCTAAACCTCGCTGTGTATGGGGTGCTGGGGCTTGAACTCGCGTACTTGCGCATGTTGAGGAAGCGCCGTAACAGCTAAGCCATTGCTCCGGCCCCAATAAAATCTTAAGATCTAGCAGAGCCCGGGAACTCTGGGACCCAGCTCTCTACCTGGAAAATGAGGCACTGAGCAACTTGATCCTGAGGCGCTCGGGGACAGGCCTGTTCCTGATGGAGGCGAACCAGCACTAGACACCACAGTGGTGACAATAAAGACACCCTCACTGCCATCGCCGCCATTGTTCTCACACAGATCTCTCCGCCCATCCCGCCCTGCAGTTCAGCCTGGCCTTGACCTTTCCTGCCCCCACTAAGCAGCCAAGTCGTCCTGGGGGCACCACAGCAGCCTCCCGTCTCCTGGTCCACGCCTCTGGGAGCAGCAGGGCCTTTGACACCTTTAAGCATCTTGGTGCACTAGGAATGACCTCGACCTCTTTATGGGGACCGCCTGCTTCCGCCTCGTCTCCCCGTTGGTGGAGCTGGGCTCATTTCTGGCCCAGGACTCCCTCACTGGTCATTCCCTCTGGCAGGCAAGCTGCCCCCAAGAACCTCGCTGTCCATGGGGTCACTGGCCAGCCATCCTGTCTACCTCAGTCCCCGCCTTAGGTCTTGTCTGGCTCCCTCCAGAGGGTAAGCTCCAGGAGTAAATCCCATGACTCACGCAGCACATGATTCCGGTCACTAAAAACACAATGGAACCGAAGGCGCCCCACACCAGGGCCACCAGAGCGCCTCTTCTTACCCCTTCCCTCCAGGAACTCGTCACCGATGAAGCTTCAAAGCCGCCCCAACCACTCACATCCATGTCTCCTGCAGAGGTCGTGGAGGGTGGAGCAGTGACCTCCTGTCCAACAGCGGGCAGCCCTGTGCCCCAATCCAACCAGGGCCAGCAGCAACACCCACCTCCAGGAGTTGCACAACGGCCAACAAGCCGTCCCTGCGGCACCATAGTGGGCTCGGTGACCACCTTCGGTGGATTCCGTGCCCCATCTGCACCCCTGCATCCAGGAGTACACCTCAGAAAAAGTGCCCAGATTCTTTTGGAATGAACTCTTGGACTGTCTGAGGCGGTACAGGAAATTGATCACCCTCATCCAGTCTCTTACACGCGCCCCTAGGGTTTGGTGATGACACAAACCACCCAGACACCTGGACATAGGTGAGCAGACCCTGCGGGCTTTTGTCTGCCTCACCCTCCCCCGGCTGTGCTGCTGCACAGAATGGTCTCTCTGTGGACAGCGTTTTCTGTTCTCATGGGCCCCAGCAAGCACCACTGCTGCATTTCAGGAAGAACGAAAGCCTAGCACCTTGATGTGGCCCACCTGAATCCCGACTTCCTCACTAATTTATTACCAGTCTATCCATACATAAACTGCTGCCTATAATTACAAGGGATTTTAAAGCAGACAGGCAAGAGTCAAGAGTCCACCTGTGAAAAGGTACAGGAGGGGTTGACTCTAGCACCCACCTGCATGGAGAAAGCAGTTGTGTTCAGCTGTCCACCCTAAGAGAGAGGCTGCACACCAACAGTCACGGTACCCACCAGTGCATGGACACATGTTAGGAGACCATATGGATGAGAGGCCATCACACAGCCAGCAGGTTGCCTTAAGAGGGTATTTTAAAACCTGAGATGTGAGTAGTTCAGTTCATGCCATCTTGCGCAACATTACAGCACAGTCTGGATTTTCATTTTGCACTACTTGGGGAGGATCTATACCTGCTCCCCAAATAAAGGGTCAAAAACGAACCACAGGAGGTGAGCTCTGGGTGTCCGAGAGACGTCTGTCACCTTTAATCCTTGCTGTGTTCCCAGCTCTTCATCTGGAGGAGGATGTGTGCCCACACCTCCAGTGCCAGGCGCTGCGACCATGCTGAAGGAAGACAAGGGTCCCCAGCCCTGGCCCTGCCCGTGTCATGGACCCTCTCCCAACCGGGCACACTGCACTGCAGCTAGAGCCTACGGGAGCCCACGCAGGAAGCCACCTGGCCTTCCAGGCACAAACGCAGAAGGGGTGCTACTTCCACTGCCTGGGCGTGCTGGGTTTTAGCCCGAGCCTCTGTCCAGCAGTCATGCACCGTGGCACACTCCTCTGGCCCAACACCTCCTCTGCAATGACCCCCTCCGCCAAGGTCTCCCGCCCTCCAGGCCCTGCGGCTCCTGAGCCCAGAGGACACCTGTGAGCTCCTCCCCTCCTCCTCCTCCCACCCTCAGGTCAGGCACCAGTGATATTGGAGCCGACACTTAGCTGAAGGTACAGTCCTGTAGGCCACAGTAAAGTGATCAGTGGCACCACTGGCCCTCACCTGCAGGATGGCATAGCCCTCGCCCCTTGATATGACGGCTAGCATGGCCACATGTGAGCTACACACGAAGCCTGAGCTTCGTGCCAGGCAAATGTGTGTACCCCAATCCTTGCAGTGACCTCTGACCCTGCCCGTCCCGCTGTGCTCAGCCGCTCTCAGACTGGGGATTCCAGGACAAGGCATCCTGGGGCGTGGTCTCCTGGCGGCACCATTCTGGAGAACCACCTGATGGACATCTTCAGGTTGCACCATGTTCTAGGGCACCCCCTTCAGACCGTGGCCTTCTCTGATGGGTGCATCGCCAGCCCATCCCTCTCTCTTGGCTCCCACCCTGATGCCTCAGGAAGCTGCCACCTGTACCTCATCACCCTCCTCACCTGCTCTGCAGAGACCCCCACAGAGCAGTGGCAAGCACTGCCCGACGCGCTCTGTCTCATGACCAGGGGAGGAGGGCTGGCCTGCATGTGCCACGATGCCCATCTTCCAGGGCCGAGGACAGAGCAGTGGGCTGTCCATAGACAGGCGTGGTGCTGCTGAGCAGACCGGGCTCACGCTGGGCCCGGAGCCGACTTCACATGGCCTTCCTGCTGCCCGGCTGTACCACCGCGCTCTACAGTGCAGGGAATGGAACCAGGCTGGGTCCTGGACACCTCGTCGGAGGGGCCCTCATTTCTCTACAGCCACTGGTCATCTCCTAAGTGCCGCCTCCTTTGGTAGTAACAGCCGTGGACCGTGTGCAGTGATGGTGTCAGGCTGTCCACTGTACCTTGTGTCCACTTGTTCAAGCCAGGGCTTCAAGTGTAAGGACAACAGAGCAGGCAATGCTGTGACAGCACCTGGGGCCAATCTAACTGCCACCAGGCCAGGGAGACAGATGCTCCACCGTCCTAGTGCCCTGCATTAGGAGCTGCATCCCCTGGAAGATGCGGAATCCTCAGTGCTGTTAGCATGACCTTACCTGGAAACAGGATTTCTGCTGATGACCAGTTAAGGTGAGGGCACCAAGGTGGCCACCATCCCGTATGAGCACCATGCTTGTGTACAAAGAGGGAACGAGGATGTGAAGCCACAGCAAGAAGGAGGCCGAATGCAAGCCACGGAACAGGTGGCTTCTCCCTCCAGGCTCGGGGCCAGCTCTGTTAAACTTGGGTTTGGACTTTGAGTCCTGGGGCTGTGAGAGACGCAGCCAGGCTGGTCGAGCTCTAGGTGCATGGGGTTTGGCCAAAACAGGACCGCACATCCGACAGGGCCACAGCACTGGCCTGAGGAGGCTGTGGCCACCTTGGTCTGTGTAAGTGCACACTGTGGGCCCGCAACCTGATGTCACCCAAGGAGGACACAAGGGGAGACTGAGTCACTGCAGGCCTGGAAGAGCAGCTCGCCCTGCCATAGGATAACACTGCACAGGGTTTGGACACAGACCCCTCCTGGCCAGGTAGCTCCTGCTCCCAGTGAGCTTCTCCCTGTCCCTTACTGTCACACCTAATACGACCAAGCCTCCAAGATGCGCACAAATCAAGGTCTAAACGCAGAGCGGAGTTGCACCCGCCCCACACCTTCTGAACACAGATCCCAAACCATGAGCCTTTGCCCAATCCTGCCCCACATGTTCCTGATGCACGGGTCCAGAGCTGCCAGCAGCTGGTCACTCCTCCTTGGGACCCAGAGAGTGCGAGCTACAAATGCTTGCTAAGCCACCCCAAGAGTCACGCAGAGGCCTTTCTTAATGTAGCCAAGTACTGGGGCCTCCGAGATAACTGCACCAACAACTCACCCACACCACTGGAAACTGGGAGGGCAGGCGCAGGGCAGGTGACAGCGGAGTCCCCGTAGGCACCGTGGGCACAACCAGGCAAGCTCTTCTTCCTGGATCCTGCTGGGAAGCCAAGGTCCTTCTGGTGGGGCCTGGCCGGCCAGCAGCAACATAGGCACCAACCAAGACCACGAACAGAAGTGCAATCCCAACACAGACCCACACTGGAGGGCACAGGGTGCAGGCGAACCGTGCAGACGGGAGGAAGCTCGACATGAGGCCAGAGACTCCCTCTTCCCACAGCGGCCAGACACGTCCCGTCAGCCGACAGCTGGGGCCCTTCCATGTGTTCTGGCACGAACTGAATCTCGCCTTTACTGAATCATCAAGAGGCAGCAATTCTGGAGAGAGACCAAGGAAGGGGAAGCTGTTTGGAGACATCTGCCGTAAGCAGATGCACGCCTGTCTTCCCCAAAACGCAGACTCCCTGTAGCCAAAGACAAGCGGGTGGCGTCACAACCTGCACCACCCAGAGGAAGGTGCGGGAGCCTGCACACCTGCTGCTACCTCCAGGCCCACAGCCCAGGAAAGGCCAGCACTGCCTTCGTCCTGCGCGGTCTCCTGGCCTGGTCCCTAGCTCTCGCCTGACCCTCAGTGAGATATTAAAATGGCCTCAGTGTCCTCCTCCTCAGACTGCAGTGGGGACTGGGCTGGGCAGATGGCATGGCACAAAGGAGGAGTCTGACAGGGTGCGGAGGCGCCTGGGGGAAGCAGGGCAGGAACAGCAGGTGGTGAGAGCCAGGCACGCGTCATTGAGGCCAGCAGGTGAGGCATCAGGGATCTGTGAGTGTGGCTGGGCTCAGGTGGGTTTGGGAGCTCCCTGGGTGCAGGCAAAGGAAGTGTCCTCCCTCACAATGCTGGGGACGGAGTCCCGCTCGGCCCTGGAGGTGCAAGTCTGGCTCACACTATCTCCAGGTGACGTGCGTGGGGGCAGAGCAATGAGGGGAACAGCGTGGTGCAGGTGTCTCCTCTGCTCCCGTGCAAGAACCTCAAGGACAAGCTCACCAGCACCACTATTGTCACCAGTGTGCCAGTGGGTCAGCATGCTCACCTGTCCACACAGGCCCAGGGCCCCTCCCGCGCCCCCTGACCAGCACCCCTCGGCACCTATGCTGCAGAAGGGAGATTGCCCTGCCCTGCGGTGACATGGAGTCTGTGGTCACTGCTCTGATGTCCTGTGCTCCCTGTGATAGGCCCAGTCACTTCCATGGAGCCGCTGAGTTGCTGGCCCAACTCTGGCCACATCATGAGCTCTGGGCCTGCCCTCTGGCCTCCGTCTCCGCGCCTGCAACTGCGGCTCAGCCAACAGCAGCTGGCTGTGCGAAGGGTTGTGGGCCTCAAATGCAGGCCACTGGTGTCCATGGCCTTGCCTCTGCCTAGTGCACCCTTGTGTTCTGAAACCCTAAGGACGCCAGAGCTGGGGACTCTTGAGGTTCAGTCCATGGGCACCCAGCGCTTGCCAGGAACACAGAGGAAAGCAAGGCTGTGGCTGCTCTGAGCGGGGGGAGGAACCAGAACAGGTGACACAACCACAGCCGCGGCTGGGGGCTGGACTGGGTCCCCCAAGGGCTACCTTCAGGTCCCACGCCTGCGAGCCTGGCAGTATCTGCAAACGGCATCCTCGCAAATGCCATCAAGATAAGAGGAATCCTGGATCAGGGCGGGTCCTAAATCCAATTGCTGGTGTCAGAGAGAAGATGGCCATGTGGCTGTGGACACACACTGGTGTAACTGGTGAGATGCAGCTGCAAGCCGAGAAGGCCAGGGCCGCCCCTATCCCACCCCAGCAGCTGGGAGGCGGCAGAGGGACCCTGTCATTGAGGGTTTGGAGGGAGCAGGGCCCTGCGCACGTCTTCACTTCCAACCCGGGGCCTCCAGATGTTAAGAAGACATGCTTGGTCCTGGGTCACCCATCTGCCGCCCAGTGGTCCCTTGGAATCTGGGGGATGGGTTCCAAGACTGCCACGGATGTATCGGCTTAGAGGTTCAAAAGCGCAGCACCTGCACAGAACCCACGCACCTCCTCCTGTGCATGTAAAATCTGCTCCCTGTGACTTTCAAAGCCCAACAGGACATAAATGCTGTGTAGTTCAAATTGTTAACTGTATCGCTTAGGGAACAACGTCAGGAAAAGGGTCCACACATGTTCAGTGCACACAGGGGTTTTAAGATTTCTCTCTGTGGCTGATCGCATCGCTAGGTTTTCAACTTGAGGACAGAGCCAACTGCAACTGTTAAGCAATACTGGGGAACATGCTGGGCCCTGGGCGAGGTGGAGGTCAGTTCACTCAAACGTCCCATGGCCCTGCAGAGATTATTACTCCGTCTTACAGATGAAGAAACTGAGGTATGGAGAAGCCAAGCCACCTGCCCAGGGTCTTCCAGCCGAAGCGTGGCAGAACCAGGTTGCTCCAGGGCCTCATCCGGACCTCTGGCTGTGCACCCCCTATGCACCTGCCCTCAGCAGGGAGTCGGGCCCAGGAGGGAGTGGGGTGGTTCCAGGGCGGGTGTCACAGAGGTATCTGTGCCTCAGGAGTGAGGTGGCTGGTGGTTCCAGGCTCAGAGAATCCGGGGAGGCTGGATGTCCCCTGGGGCCAGTCTTACCACTGGAGCACTTGCCCCAGTAATAGGCCCCACAGGGTACGGAGGTGGCTGTGTTATGCAGACTCAGAGCAAGCCAGTTGCAAAGAGAAGCCCTCAGCTATGGGGACCTCATGCAAAGCCCTCCACCTGCCCCCGGCTGAAGGTCTGTGGGGTCCCCAGCTTGCAGATGCATGTAGCCAACAGGACAGTCGGGGACAGGCCCACTGCTTCGCCTCAGAATCTAGCATCACTAGCAAACCCATGTGGCTCTCTGGGTTTCCAGTGGGGCCTCTGCTGCACATAGGGACGTGGCAGGGACAGAGTCAGGTTTCCCAAGGGAGAAGGGCTCAGGGGCTGTGGCTGGGTGCTACGTAATGCCAGCTTTCCTCAGTTCTTACAGAAGGAAAGAGGCGGTGCCTGGGAAGAACCAGGCGTGATGGGAGCCAGAAGGCACATCAGCTGGGGGCAGCCCTGAGAAACCCCTCTGGCCTCCAACTGCCAGCACCAAAGGAGCAGTTTTTCCCAGTGGAGAGAAAAGAACCAGGGAAGAAAGCGTCCCCTGGTGGGCACGCAGCCTCCCGTGCTCCAGGCCCCCAGCTGCACCTCCTCTTGGTTCACACCTACACATCAGTCTGGCTCTTTCTGGAACGTTCTCTCTGGACTCCTGGCAGAGTCCCTTGCAGGAGGGGACCAGGCTGGCTGGGTGGGGAGCCTCCTTCCTTCCAGCGTGTAAACATCCCGCTGCAGCTCCAGCCACCGTCCTCCCTCCCTACCTGCCCTGGAACCAGTGCCGGGCCCTGGGCTCACTGAGGCTGGAGGGGAGGGCCGCGGAGCACCACACCCCGAGGGCTGTCCTGGGTGAGCCTCTTATTGCCTCCTAACTTCCCGGTCATGCAGGTGGCCTCTCCCCCTTCTCTGCAGCTGGCTTTTGAGGGGACCATCTCACAGGTGTGTGCCCAGCAGCCACGCTGTGTCCTCCCCACCTTCCTAGGGAAGCTCCTCTCTTCTGCCTGCCCTTGGGCATGTGAAGGCCCTGCGTGTCCCCAGGGCATTCTCCACAGGGCCCCAAGTCCCGGGCACAGCATCCCCAGAGCCCTGCAGCAGACCTCCCTCAGATTCTGTTAACACAGCCATTCCCACCACAAGGGGAAAGCAAGGGAAGGAGACAGGGACAGCACGTCCCCTCCCGGTTGCCGTCCTTTTCCTGTCTTGGTGACCAGCACACATGAGGGGTGCTCAGGGGACATGCTCTCAGGTTTCCTGCGCTTGGGCCTAGCACCAGGGCCAGGACAGGTGGCTCCAGCCCAGGATTAGTGGTGGAGCCAGGGGGCTGAGGCAACAGCTGCTGGGGACAAGCCTGTCCTGGCCCACACAGGGGTCAAACCGTCACCAAGGCGCCTTCAGGTCCAGAACAGACAGAGACACGACAGTGGGATTCCAGCTACAAGAATTTAAAAAAAGGATCCAAGTGCTTGGGCGTGACAGGCCCGCCAGGCAGGACCCAGGGTGCCCAGCGCCCACTGGTCTTTAATGGCGCACCCTCTGGGACTCCAGCTGGCTCTTCCCGTTTCCTGCCTCACCGCACTTTGTAAGAGGTGTGTTAACCTGCAAAGCCTGAATCCCAGAAAGACACAGAGAGGTCAGCCTGGGCTCCCAGCACCAGGGAGCTCAGGTCAGGCTGGCAGAGGACAGGAGCATGCGGAACGCAGAGTCCTGGTCCTACCAGTGCGAAGAGGGCAACATATCACTCAAGATCCCAAAGGGAAGGAGACAACTGACGAGGGTGTGGGTTGGGTGCAGGACAACTGGGAGAATTGACCCTCCGTGAAGGGAATGACCTTAGCCCCAGACATCGCCACGGCAGGGCTGCCCTGGGCCCCTCCCAGGCAGTCACTCAGGTCCACCCTGATCAGTGACAGTGGGCGCAGACAGGCTGCAGGGGCTGGCACACAAGAGGTCCAGGAGGCCGCTTTGCACTGCAAGCTACCCCTGTCATCCGGGCACATGTGACCCAGGGATATGCCTGGACACACAGCTGGCTCCTAGGAAGGGGTGGCCTCTCCACTTCCCGGCATTTCCATGTTAACTCACAGGTGGGTCAGGGACACACCTAGCACAGGCCCTGTGTGATGTGACCCAGGCTGGCTCAACTGCTGACATACGGGGGGCAGGAGTGAAGGTCAGCAGCTAGGGGTCTGGCAGGGAACCTGGAAACCAGACATCTCTTGGAGTAAGATCAGAACGTTGATACACGATCAGTCCCAGCAAGCACTGGGATTCGGATGAGCCACAGGGTGAGGGCAACCCGGTACCCACCGAGATGAATGGATCAGCAGAAGCCGGTTGACCCTCACAGCACGCAGCCATGACAAGGCATGCTGTGCCCAAGCATGCAACATGGGTGAAGGGGAGGCACTGATCACAGGTGTCCCCTGAGGCCCTGCAACATCCCCTGTAAGCCAGGAACAGCAGACACTTGATGACTCATCAGGATGTCAGCAAGTCACAAGTCAAGGCAGCCTGCTGGGGACCGTCTGCATAAGAAACATCCATCCGTCCTGAACCTGAACCGGCAAACCCAGAGGGAAGGCAGATCAGTGGCTGCCAGGAGGCAGGGGAGGACAGGGGGTGATTGCTGAAAAGTCCCCCGTGGGGCTGGTGAGAGGTCTGCAGCTGGACAAGACATGGTGGTTGTGTAACTTTGTGAATATGCTAAATGCCACCGAACTGTGACCCTTTAAAATGGCTGTTATCATGGGAACTTCATCTAAAAATTCTAAAAAACAGCAAATTCTGTAAAGAAATAGAGTCACCTACGGGATGGGGATGACTCAGGAAGATGCTCCATCCCCAGAACTCCGTCCCCCGACACACACACACAAAGGAGAACAAAGCCAGCAACGTCACCATGCCACCAAGGCTGTGACAGGTAGCGCCCTGCCTAACTTAAGAACCTGCCCTTCTGAAACCATCTGGGGCTAAAGCATTACGTATGGAGGACAGTCTGGGAAGGTCCTCATCTGGAAACCGCGTGCACCAACAGCACGCTGTTACGGGAGCGCACCACTGCGGGACAGGAAGAAAACCCGTACAGTTAGGAGGCGGCACACTCTGCCCGGGTCGCCACCAGGAAGCCCTCGCTGCTCAGAGGAGCTGACGGAGCCGTGGAGCCCTGCACCCCAAGTAGGGCAGATGCCCGGGGCCTTCCCTTCCCTCCTCAAGATGCTGTACCCACCTAGGCCCACGGAGCAAATGCAGGGACAGACTAGGGTGCCCAAGACACAGCCCAGTGAAGGCAGTGGCCCGGGCCTGGGGGCACCTGGTGCAGACAGGCTGCACCTGTACCTCCAGCTTGTCACCGCAGCTTAGGGCCACAGGGGTCCTCATGAACCCACGTGGGAGTGTGACCGTGCAAGGCTTCACAGTCATTGACGTGTGTTCTGTTAGGCAGGAGTTCAGGGATGCCATGGCCGGGGAGGCAGGGAACAAGAAGATGCCGCTGAGGACAAGACTGGAGACGAGCCACCGAGGACTTACCACTGTGACTGCGACTCCGCCACAGGCTGAGTATTCTACAGTAACCAAAGTGGGTAGAGTGGCCAGCATTCAATTAGGTTTCCTAAAGTGACCGCCGGGGAACTGGACAGTATTCTAACCAGGCGTCACACTAGCTGTTTGGTGACTGGGGTAAGGTATTCAGTCAGGTCTCTACAGGGAGGAGAAGGCCTCACAGCACTAGACGCTGACTTCCCGACACCCGGCCTTGGGCCTCTCTCCGCGTGGCCCTCTCTGCTCCACCTCGTGTGGGGCTGCAACAGGTCTGCACTTTGCCTGTTACTTGTGTGTGTCTTGCTCAATTCTTTGTTCAGGACACCAAGGGCCTGGACTCCAACTGGACACCCAACAATAACATTTCTCCTCCCCATTTTACAGATGAGCAAACTAAGGCACAGCCTTGCAGCTGTCAGTCAGCAACGTTTGAACCCAGACCCACCCAGTGGGTCCAAGCTTCACCACAGAACCACAGAAGGAAGGAAGTTCCCAGGAAAGGGGGCCATCTACTCAGCAAGGACAAGCGGCGGCTCCCTGCTGATGACCCTCCCATGCTGCCTGCCCAGGCTGCCAGGGGGGACGCTGCTCAGTTGATGAACCGGTCCCTGCTCTCCAGGGCCCAGTGTGTAGACTACAAGTCCACCCCAGGATCTGGTGTTTGAGGGCCAGAACCCAGGCAGAGGACAGTTCCCCTAGCCAGGCTGGTCCTAGCACCTGGGGTGTCCCTGACCACCCTCAAGAAGGCTGGAAGGCAGGCAAAGCCTAGGCCCTTTAGCAGGGGCCTAGGCCCACCCAGTCTGAAGCCCATTCATGTGAAGAACCTAAGACTGTGCAGAAGCCCAGCATCCCACGCTGAGCAAACCTCTTCAGAGAGGCCTGCTCACAGAGCCTGCTGGCAGCTATCTGTGCTCCCGCTCAAGTTACATCAAGTCCTTTGAAACCAAGAGATCAAAGCCAGCTGGGAATCTGGCATTCCTACACGCCCTCCCTGGATTTTGCTACTATCAGGCAACTCCTTCCCCTGCCAGGCAGTTCCAGAACCTTCCCTGATCGTCCATCCTCTGAGCCCCGGGATAGCCTGGGAACCATGGTGCTGAGATCATAGGATTCCATCCTGGCCATTCCCTGCCAGCATGCGACCTTCATTGCTCATCTGTAAAAGGAGGGTCCTAATGAATACACAGCCCCACCCACCTGTCCTTGGGAAGATCAAATCACACTCCAGGAGAGCTTTACACACTGTCTACCACCAAATTCAAACATAAATCGCACTGCAGAAGGTTCTCGGAACGCTGGCCAGTACAGCGATCTCGCAAGCTTCAGTTTTACCAAATCTGGCGATGGCCCCCAAACCACATCATGTAAAACTCACCCTCCTCTGGGAGTCGGTGCAGGTACATAATTCCTCTTCAAATCCGCCTTAGCACCCGAATACCCCGGAGCTCAAACAACTCAGAGGAAACCTCTCTCCAGCCCCCTGTCACCGACCACCGTGTAGCAACCTGGACTTGCCCCTGCAAAGCACCTTCAACTTCCAGGTGTCACTGAGATCAAGAATGTTCAGGACGGCCATTCTCCATTCTGGAAGTCAGCAAAAGCAGAGCGATGGAGTCACACAGAAGCCTGGGCGGGTTCCCTCAGAGCCTCCTTCTGGGCACAGCGAGTGGGGGAGGCAGCGGCTCCTCCCCGAGGCTGTCCCAGCTTATCTCATCTCCCAGTTGGATGGGGCCTCCTGGGCCCTCTCCCAAGGCAGTGGCTGTTAACTCAGAGGGTGCAAATCCAGGAGGGGACAGACAGGGGCTCTGGTGTCTGTGTGAAAAATCGCACCCGTAAAGCGTGGTGCTTGACTTGGGGGTTTCACGGACCCTCAGGAAGGACGGTGTTGGGGGTCAGGAGCCCCATGAGCTCTGTTCAGCGACCAGAGCTGGGCCCAGGGTTCAGTGGGCTCCGTCAAGACCCTCTGTCAACCTGGGGCCCCTTCACTGGGGACTGAAGTGGAGGAGCAGTGTCAAGGGGACCTGCGGACCAGGACAAAGGGAAAAGGGCCAAGTTGTGTTTACCGAGAGCAAAGTCCAGGGCCGCCCAGGGGATTTTGATGGGGAGTGGAAAGGGGATGGAACGAGGTGACCCAGCACCAAAAGTAGTCAGGTGGATTGGCATAAACTCAAGTGCAAAACCAGACAAGTCCATGCAGGGTGATAGCAGTGAGCGACTCTGGCCTGGTGGGCAGTGGCGGGAAGGCACAGTGAGACCTTAGAGCCACAGGCCTTGAGCCTTGGCTCCTCTTCTTCCCAATGCAGAGCTTGGCATGGTGTCCCTCTGGAGTCCCTCTGGCATGTCCCACATGGAGCTCCGGAACCTGTCTTTGCCCAATGGGGACATGAGCATTGTAGCTGGGTTCCTGTAGCACTGGTTCAGAGACAAGGCCATCCCAACGTGACGCTCAGATCCAGCTTTGCCCTTCTGCTAACAGATGCATCTGAGAACAGATGTGTGTCATCTCCAGAGGCCATGGCTCAGCTCCAGGAAAAAGGGGCCCCAAGGTACTGACTCTGACCAACGGATCATGTTACTCTCTCTTCCGACCCTGGCGACACTTGGGACCAAAAGGGACCAACGGGTCAGGCCTGGACACCCCCTCAGTCCATCAGCAATGTGCTCACCAAGGCTGCCTGGGCCCTCAGTGAACAGTTAAGGCCCAGACAGGCTAACGCACTTGCTCAAAGTGAGGGGCAGGGGCAAAGAAGCCCAGCTGAGGACAGACGCCTCCTCCTCCACTTCCTGGGGGCTCCAAAGGTGTCGCCACCTGGCTGGGCGTTGTACACCCAGTTTGGAGGCCCCTGTGGGTCTGCCCCTTTCCCGACAGAAGGGTGAACCAATCCAGGTTGCGCAGGCACCTGAGCTCAAAATGGTGAGCGGGCCCAAGCAGCTTCCGCTGAGAACGAGAAAACCCCAAAGTGGCCCACGGGCATGCCTGCAAAGGCCTCCTGTGCGCAGCTGCGGCCATCCCTGGCCGGACACACGGGCAAGGGGGAACAGGCAGCTCCTGCAGGGCAGCTTCATTTCCCAAAGTCTGTTTCCAAGGACCTGCTGTTCTCGGCCTCTGGATCTTTCCAATAAATACTCGCCCCCTCTTCTTGAGCAAGTCTGAGCACGTATTTGACTCCCTTTAGTCTCTGAGAACCTTGGGAGACACCAACTGCATGCTCCCTGACAGGGAAAACCAAGGTCCAGGAAAAGTGACTGATGCAAAAGGCCATTGTGGCCCAGAAGGAAAACCCTCTACACTTAGGAAAGAAGGTCAGAGTTCCAAGCTCTTCCCATAGATATTTTTCTGATCCATGAATGAAACAGTCCACCCTCAGTAGCCATGGATTCAACCCACCTCAGCTCTAAACTGTTTGGAACAAACCCTGCATCGTCCTGTACACACACAGGCCCTTTTCCTGGTCACTACTCTAAAGAATCCAGCATGGCAGGTGATTATGCAGCACGGACATTGTACCAGGTATTCAATGACACAGGGCATGCGAAGAGTGGAGTCCTGGACCCAACCCTGAGTGTGCGCCCAGCTCTTCCTAAATAGCGATCTGCTCAGCCAGCTCTAAATAATGAGCAAAGGGGGAGGACTCTGGGGACAGGGACGCAAGAGCTTCTGGACTAGACTGGAAGCTCTTCAAGTCCAGGCAGTTTCAGCAAGATGGTCCAAGGCTCTTGAGATGAACAACCTGTTACACCCTCGAGCACGATGCCCCAGAGGGTGAGAAGGAGGCTGGTGGTGGCATTAAAGCAGAAGCTTCTGCAGAACAGATGCTGGCTTGAGTCCACCGCAGCCAGGAGCACGGCTCAGGCTCATCTGCCAGGCTGGCTGCGGACCTCGCACACCTTCAGCTGTTGCCCCTCTCCACTCGCCGAGCAGGGTGGGCTGCACTGAGGTTTCAGTGCAGAGGTTCTGCAAGGAGCTGAGCTCCACCCCATGCTCTGCAGCTGCATGGCCCTGCTCTTGGGTCATCTGCTGGTAACTAGGAGGGCAGGCCTGATCACAGAAGGGGCCGTGCAGGCGTCCTTAGGCAGGTGGGACACAGGCCCCTGGGACCTTGAGGTTTTTCTCATCTCTAACAAGGGCAGGGTGTACAGGGGTTTCCAGGGCCTGAGCGGACACAACACTAGGTCATTACTGAAGCTGCCATGGGCCGGAGCTCACCACTCCCAGGCATCAGGGAAGTCAGGCCTCCACTGCTGCAGGGAGGCAGCTGTTCACACTGGCCTCAGAGAGCCAGGGAGGACCCCACTTACCCCTGTGCCCACCACCTTGAGCAGCAATCTATGGTGGGCAGTGAGGGATGGGCAACAGGAAAGCACACAACCCAGGCTGCAGGAAATGCACACAGCTCACAAAGTCAGGTGCCCGCAAAAGGAGGCCTAGGAACAGAGCCTCAGAAACTGCCGGACCAGGACCTTGAGGCAAATCAGGGTGTGAATTTTAATTAGCACCAAGAACACACTGTACCTGTTCTAGGGGGAAAGCCACGAGAACTGGTCCAAGGTGTCACAGTCAGCAGGTGGTCTTTTAAGACCCCATGATGACCAGCATCCAGCCCCCTGGACTCCACCCAGGGGTGCATCCTGACAGCTGGCCTTTGGTCCACCTGCTGTCTCCTTCCTGGGTAGCCTCCCTGGAAGCCTCCTGCCCAGGACAGAGACCTGCAGGCACCACTGTGGCTCATTTTCAAGGTGGCAAAGCCGAGTTCCTTCCTCCCATTTCCTCTTCCCAGACACCTTGCTGGCAGAATGCCAGTAATCCACATAAATGCCACCAGGGGACTGCTGGAGCCAACAAGGGGACTGCTGGAGCCAGAAAGGGGCCTTGCCTCCATCCGCCTCTCCTGCAGTGTGGAGGTCGGGGCTGCTGGCCAAGCTGCACCCCAACCCAAAGCCCCACAAGGTAACACATGCCATGCTGACCAGGAACGGGAGCTGACCAGGAGCAGCGACTGACCAGGAGCGGGGGCTGACCAGGAGCGGGGGCTGACCAGGAGCGGGGGCTGAACAGGAGCGGGGGCTGAACAGGAGCATCACTGCATAACCCCTGCTACCTCCAGGTGAAGCCGGGGCAGTGTGGACTCCGGAAACCCCTGCTCGCTGGACAGTAATTCAGGGCCAGAGGAATGCTAGGAACGTGGGTCCTCCCAGGAGGTTCACAACACAAACAGCCCTGCACCTCCAGGGCAAGGGGCTGACTTATAAGGCAAAGGCCTGGGGCGGCCTGGGCCAAGTCACTGCGACCCCAGCCAAGCCTCAGAGCCATGAGTCCTTACCTCTCCTCTAAAAGACCGGCGCCCAAACCCACAGATGCCCCAGACCCCTTTTCTACACCAGTGAACAACTGGACACTGGAGAACAGGTGACATAGAAGACGGGGAGAGCAGCTGAAAAATCCCATTCAGCCTCCCTCTGCTTAAGAACGCACACAGGAATAAAAGGAAAACGTGAATCAATTCACCTAGCAGTCCATTCTGCTTGGCAGGACTTTTCAATCTAAACCTGACCCAAGAGGAAGCTGCGCAGCCCAGCTGCTGCTCCTCAAAGCCCCCCTTGGCCCTCAGCACCTGCCTGGTGAGCCCAGTGGTGCCTACCTCCCCACAGGCTGGACACCTGTTGCTTTTAAACAAAGGAAGGTGCCCCCCCAGGGCACCAGGCTGGCCCTGCCCAAGGGATTCCAGGAGGTACAGGGCTCCTGCTGCCAGCCAAGGGCAAAGGTCATAACAGCCAGGAAAACACCCAGGACCTCTGCAGCCCAGTCCCTCCTCCTTCCTCCTAACGTCTTCTGCTATTGTATCTCAAGGACAAGTGCCCTCCCAAGGCACCCCACCCGGGTCGGGTGACTGCAGCCATGGGGCCAAGGGGTGCGCACCCGTGACTGGGTGCCGCTGTTCGGGAAACTCACCACCTCTTTACGTCACGAGAATAATACCCCTTTGTGCAGACACAGGACAGTCAACCTGGCCCTGTCCCCTGGCTGTCGGGAGAGAACAAGCTGCAGGTCTGGTTTCTCAGGGGCAGGAGAGCAGGAATTCACGGGGAGTAAACAGAAACAAAGAGCCATTCTGGGAATACACAGGTGCCAGCTCCGGCACCACCACATGGTGACAACTGACCTTCCCACGCTGGGGACATTGCGGGCTGCCAGAGATGTAAAGAGAGGGCCACGAGAGAGACACCTGTGGGTTCCTGTGGAAGGCAGTAGTGTCAGCAGAAGCTTCCAGAAGACCCTCCTCCCTCCTGCAGCCACACTACACACGAACAGGCCTGCACACCTTGGCACACCAGCTCACCCCAACACATTGCATCACCACCACCTAGGGGCAGTGGCTTTCGATGGCAGAGGAGTGCTGAATCCAGCCTCTGTCCAGGAGAGAGGGAGGCACTGTGGACAAGGGAGGCGTGACACTCAGTGGCCGCGTTCCAAAAACCTTCACAGGGGAGGGCGAGGACAAGGTAGACCACCATGTGGCACCCAGGTCACCTCTGGGGTCCTACTGCTGGAGTACAGCCCTACAGCAGGACCTTGGCCACCAGCCTCCCAGACTTCCCTCGCTAGAAGGGTTCCCACCCAAGGCCACAGAGGTCCCCTTCCTAGTCAGCCAGCACTCAGTGACAACAGGCCTGCTCGGGACAGGTCCTAAGGGCCACTCAGGCCAGAGCTGCTGTGGGGTCACCAAGCTGGGTGGCAATCGGAGTCACAGCCCCTGTTCCCTCTGTTCCCAGTGGACCCTCCAACAACCCCCCCGCCAAGGGACGGCTTGCTGGAAGAGGCCCCGAGAGAACAGCTCCTCTGCCTGCTGTCCCCAACCCCTCACCTGCTGAGCTCCAGGCACTTCCCCAATAGCAGCACACAACCTCAGACTAGAGAGATGGGGTGCCTGAAGTGCCACCCTAACTACTGGGCCAGCGTGTCTGTGAAGAGGATGGACCACCCTAGGGAAGGTTCTCCCACATGGCCTGAACATCACCCCTGACCGGCAGGGGCTGGTTCGCTTCTCCCAGGGCAGCTCCCAGACAAGCGCATAGGGGCCCTGCGGAGGTGCCCAGTGCTCCCCAGGACTCGCTTCCTTCAGTGAAGGCCCTGGCCATCCCAGGCTGCGGGCAGCAGGGCCCAGAGCAAAGCCTGCTAGGTCTGTGGGATGTACCCCCTTCCCCGCCAGTCCACTCCACAGGCACGAGGCTATCAGTCGCAGGGCTGACGAGCCCCGAGTTCCCCAGAAAGAGCAATCCCCCAGAAGCACTCCACGTGGCCTCCGCCTCTGCCCCCACCCCTGCTGCCCAGTTCCTGTCTTAGGCACAAAATGAGGGTTGGCTGAACTACTGTGACTGCCACCCAGTGCCTTTCTGTGCAGAGAGAGGTACGCCGGCTCTCAGCTGTGCTATATCCCATCCGCCACTCTAAGCTCCAAGGGCCTGGCAAGCTCTATGGGGCTTTCCACTGGTTCCTTCCAGCTGGCGTGGACTCTCCTTAGGCAGGGAGCCTTACTTAAGGGACTGTGGTCCTGAACCTGAGCTGTAAGTTGCTGACTGAACAACGGCTTTCCGTCTCGGCTGAGGCAAACCTGCACTGTCTTACCCAGGCGGCCTGTAAGGCAGGATGGACGGAGGCCAGGAGGCTCACGGGCCTCATCCTGCTTGATTCAGACAAAGCTTCATGCATGTGGAGATTGCAACTGTCCTAAATTCTGGGTCCAGGATAGTCAACAAGGCCCAGAGAGTCCCTCCATTCCCCGTGCTGGTGTCCGAACTCCTGGTACCTCAGAAGGTGGCCTTATTCATTCAAAATCTTTAAGGGGGCAATGAAGCTAAAAGGAGATTAAGCCCTAAGCCAACATGACCAAGTGACTTGATCAAAAAAACAAAAGGACGGGCTGGAGCGGTGGCTCGGTGGTTACGGAGCTTGCCCGGCATGCGCAAGTACACCGGTTCAAACCTCAGCACCCACGTACACAACTAAGTGCCCGAGCAACGAAAGCCATGTGAAAAACTCAATAAAAATTGATTCTCTCTCTTACTGTTCTTCTCTCTTTAAAAAAAAAAAAAAATTCAGAGACAGGCAACCATGCAAGAGGAGGTCATGTGAACATTTAGACAGGGCAGGTGAGGCATCCACAGGCTGGGTGCACAATCGCCAGGCACTGGGGAGGCCTGGAGCAGAGGCCCCTCGCAGCCCCGCACACACCTCAGCTGGCCGTGGACCTGCACCTGCGTGCTGCAGAGCTGAGGCAGGACGCCTCTGTCACTCAAGCGCCAGCTGCTGAGGTCCTTTGCTAAGAACTCGCTAGGGCATCACACCGTATGTCCTCTGTCTGCAAAATGGGAGAGGAATTCTCCAGGCCCCGCCCACCCCAGAGGGCCCCGGGGAGTAACTGACACCATGGTGCTCTGGGAACCCTCGGCCACCTCAACCTGCAGGTGGGCTGGTACCCACCGCACCAGGAGCTTGGTCCATGCTGCAGGGCAAACCTCAGGGTGGCACCTTCAAGGCTTCCCAACCTCAGCAACACCCAAAACTTCGTGTTTGTCCCAGTGACTTCAGGTTGAGCTCGGTGGTCCAGCCCACTAGCTACGCCCAGCACACAGCTCTTGAGAGTGAGTGACAGAGTGACTTGATGGTGGCCGTGGGAAACTGGAGAACTCAAAATCCTATTCCTTGGGTTCTGAAGCCACGGCGTGGGCATCTCTGGGTCCAACAAAGAAGTCACTGCTTCTGCTGATAGCTGGACTGGAGTCTCTCCCAGCAAGAACAGGGCCTCCCTCATTTCTGCCCCTCCCATGCCCAAGTGCCACAGGAGCAGGCTGAGCACCGGGCAGAACAAAATGAACTCTTGTCCCACATCAGAGGCCAATGGTGGCTTGCAGGCAGATCAGACCTGGCCGCTGTCTTTGTAGGGCCCATGAACGAAGGAGGTTTGTGTGCTTTAAATAGTTGATGGGGAGGGGCAGAAATCAAAAGAATTCCATGACATGAGTCACAAGTAGGTAAGACCAGAGGCACTGGAGACCTTCCCACCACCAGGGAAGGGAGGAGGGACAACAGGAGACAGGAAGACCTAGGCAGCCTCTGGGAAGACTGTGCACCCCACAGTACTCAGCCAGTGAGGGATGCAGGGAGGGACCCTGAGCTCCAGGGGACCCAATGCTCATAGTGACCGCTGGGGTGTGCCTGCTCCCCCAGATACCCGATCCTGCAAGACTGTCACTAAAAAGTCTGCCTTTCTCTGTACCTTTGTCTCTCTCTCTCTGTCCTCTGGGCCTGGGTGGGTGAGCATGGTTCTCACAGGCCACAGAGCAGCTTCGGAGACCCGATGTCCCCAAAGCTGAAACACTCGCCGTCTGACCTTTAATGGGGAATTCTGCAGGCCCCTGCTTGACGCCAACCCTACTCAGGTGACGGGCACAGAGCTGGGTGGGTATAGACCCAAGCCAAAGGGCATCCAGCTGCAGGCCAAGAGTGAGGACCAAGAATAGCCAGGAGGGAGGACAGCAGAGGGGCATGGGCAGAAGGGGGCCGGGGGCAGGAAGAGGCTGACATTGACTTCAGTATCTTCATCTGAGCTGGGTCCAACTTCGCGAGGTGGTGCTCCTGGACCATTCTGCAGCACAGGGACAGGCACCTCAAGCACAGGCCAGTGTGACTGCCCCTCACGCAAGTGACATCCAAGACACCAGGTTCCTCGTCATTTACGGGAGAAGATTATTCTACAAAACTGAGAACTAACTGGTAGACTGGAGATGGCCTCTGCATACGATGCCACCAACATTAACATGTTAGGAATGGTAACAGATGCTACTCAGGCAAGCGAAGACGGGAGCAGCCGCGGGACCGTGGATGGGCTGGGGGTGGCCCTGGGCTCCATCCCCCACCACAAGACAAGAAATAAGGAGGAGAACGGAATTCCAGCACACCGTGCGATCCAGCTTCCTCATGCAGGACACCACGTACAATTTCTAATCTTACAGACAGGGTGACAAGGGATAGATATGCCTTCTTCTGCCCTGCACTGAACCGACACTGAGCATTTAGCACAAAACAGGGCTGGGGTGGAGAGACAGCCACCAAGCAGCCACCAAGCCATCTGCGTCCACTCATCCTCTTCACGCCACTCGGAGCTCCTGCCGGAATTCGCCCAGTGCTGCCCGGACGGTTTCGCTCATTTTGCAGCTGCCTTCTCCAAAGACGCTTCCCTCCAAGCAGTTGGTCTGCGCTGCCTCTGTCCTGCCCTGCAGAGGCACGCTGGGCCTCCCCTCCTGTAGTGGGAAGCCACCTTCTCCTTCTTGGGCTTCTGCTCCCACTGGCTGGGACTGGTGGCCCTTGTTATTAAGGAGGTTTAAACAATTTAATTAGTACGTGCATTAATGGCCATGAGGGAGTACTTCCACCAACAGTTCAGGTGGAACATTCTAGAAAGGCTGGACAAAGGCTAATAGCTAATAACATCAAACATTTGAGGAAGATACAAGGACTCCGGGCTGGGACTGTGTCACCAGTGTCCATGTGTCTCCGTTCTGCTTGTGATCAGAAGTCAAAGGTGCAGCCGTCCTGCCTGTGGTTCCCACTGATATCACCACCAACCCCACTTGGGAGAGAACAGCCCAGGGCTTGGGACGGGGGAAGATTCAGGCGCGGCTGGTGTTTCCCCTGCCCTGCTTGTCCTAGGTTTTGACCAGCGTTCGTCACTCACTGCCACTTACCAACAGCCTGCAGCTCGGGGCCCCACTGCACTGAAGGTCTGCACGGTGGCCACCTGACAGCAGGAAAGGGCCCATGCAGCCTGCTCCAGGGATAACTCAGGCACCCCGCGGCCCCTGCACACGAGCTGTCCACCTGCCGGGGAGGAAGCGGCACGTGGATCCAACAGCAAACACAGCCCGTGTGGCCCAGAGGCCCTGAGGGAAGGGACTTCGCCCTTTTCTTGTGGGAAACATAAAGCACCAGACACTGGGTGCCGGATGCAGAGCAGAAACTTCACAAGGGAGGTGAAGAGGAGGTCAGGAACTCGGATTCCTCTATCTGGCTAAGACAGAGGCTGTCACACAGAGGCTCATGTCAAACTTCCCGGACAGCCTCGCCACATGGTTGCTGGCCCCAGAACATGCATTTCTCAACCTACTAGTGACGCTCGGAAACCACAGATGCGGCACGGACACGCTCCTTGCCCATGTGCCTTTCCTCGTGGCCTCTTGGTCACTTTTCTTAACAAGCCTCTGAAGCGGGAGGCACAGGTGTCCCTGGGCTCATCCTGCAGATGAGGACTGAGTCTGGCTTCACTGACTTACCTGAGACCAGGTGAAAAGCCAGGACCACGACCCAAAGTGCTGCAAAGCCAGCCGGTGACCTTGGTGGACAGCAGTGGCCTGGCACAGCTACAGCGCAGCGCAGTCTGCGCACACAGGGGCAAGATGCCAGGCTGGCCCCAGCGCGGCTCCCCTCTTCCCTCCTCCATTCCTGACAGGCCAAGGAACTCCCCCAGGGTAGGAGCCGTGGAGAGTTAAAGTCCTGCCTGAAGCGGACGAAGGGAGTCTGTCGCGGAGTCCTGCGGTGTCTGCCTCTGACAAATGTCGCTGAAAACACGCAGAAAGTCTGTTGAGGACTCTAGCTGGGGGCTCGAGAGGTGGCCCAGCAGTTACGGCGCTTGCCTGGCATGCACAAGGATGCGGGTTCGAACCCTAGCACCACGCACACAACGAAGTGTTGCAGCAACAAAGGCCACATGAAAAACTAAATAAAATTGATTCTCTCTCTCTCTCAAAAAAAACAGCATAACTAAAAAAAAAAAAAAAAAAAAAGAGTTCAGATGACTCCCACACCCTCAGAGCAGGTGTGGAAAATGAGTCGGGAGAATCCATGGAGAAAAGCAGTGGCTGAAGCTGAAACCCTGAATTCATATACAAGGCCACACTGTAATTTAAAATGTCTCCCCAGACAAGCACTGAGATGCCCCGTCTTGGGAAATACCCTACTTTTCAGCAATGCAATCTGAAAATACAAAATTTGTGAAAAGGGTCTTTTAAAAATTCAAACTTGAGGGCTGGTGTGGTGGCTCGGCAGTTACGGCGCTTGCCCGGCAGGCGCAAGTACGCGAGTTCAAACCCTAGCACCAGGTACACAATGAAGACTTGGAGCAACGGGGGCCATGTTAAAAACTAAATAAAAATTGTTTCTCTCTCTCTCTTTCCCTCTCTATTTCACTGTCCATCGCTCTTTAAAAATAAATAAATAATAAAATAAAAATTAAAACTTGAAAAAAGCCAATCAGATGGCCCTCTCTGTTAGATGTGGTACATTCTGGGAGAGCGCCCACTTGACCACTGCCCCCACCCCGCCCAAGCAAAGCAGGTCAAAGGGCACGGTGACATTTCCCTTGGCCACCTACTGGCCCTGGCTTGGGTCACGTGGAATGAGCGTAGAACAGGACCTGGCCAGCACATGTGGTCCAGGCAGTGACCGGAGCACAGCAGGAGGGGGGTTCTGTGCAGCCCTCCCCCGGGCAGAGCTCGGGATCCTCTTGGTTGGCCTCCTTGCCCTGCGGTGGCTCCAGGCGGCTATTCGCTCTGACCTTTGCCACGCAACCACAGGTTGGGCATGAAAGGTAGCACAACTGCAAACCAGGCTCGCTCTTCCAGCTAGGCTCATCGGGCTCCCGGGGCAGTCCAGGAATGCCAGCTGACCACTGTGCCACCTCACACATCCTCTGCAGGAGGCAGCAAGGCTGGCACGATCTGAAAGGCCTGTGTCTTGCAGGCAATGAGCTGAAAGTCACAGAATGACAGCTTGAGGACAGAAGGTGCCGAGACACATCAGCAGCTCCTCCTTGGAGCAAAGCTCCTGGTCATTACAGCCTGAACACCCATCAGAAGGGAGGATGCTGCACAGGTGGCCAGAAGCCCTGTGCAGGGGAGGACGCTGCCTCTGCACGCCCCCTGTCACCGCACACCTCAACCTTGTCCCCCATTCATCTTAATGGCTCCCCCACGCTGATGGCCTGTGGCCACGTCAGTAGATCTCTCTTATAACCCTTAGGGGCCAACACCTAGTAGTCCTTGTAGAGGGCCACCCCATGATGGAGGGACTGTGTCGAGAGAATCTCCAAACCACAGCTGCAACCCACCGCGCAGGGCTCCATGTTGGCCTCCAGGCCTCCGGTTCCTGTAGAGTCCCCAGCAGAGGGTCCTGGCACAGTGCAGTCCGTGGGGGCCATCTGCTCAACAGCTCCCCGCTCACTGCTCATCCTCTTTGCCTCTACCCTCACAGTACCCACTCCGGCTTGCTGGGATCGGTCTCCCAAAACATCTGCACCCAAGTCCTCATCGTAGGCTGTGCTATGGGGGTCACAAACCAGAAGAGCTGACAAACACAAAGCTGGCACTAGGCCACTGGGGTTCGGCCCAGCCCGAGAAACACGGCTGAGTGGCAGAAATGGCCACTCTTGGTCAGGGTTGGTCAAAGCCAGTGGGCTATTATTGGGCATTGTTAGAAACCTCCAATTTAGAGAACTAGGCAAATGCTTGGTTCCATTAATATGACACATTTACACTCAGCTAGATGTGGGGGGAAAGCAAAGGGTATTTATGCCTCACTGCACAATTTTACATCAAAGACCTGTAAACCACCGTAGGCCACTTCCAGGCTGAGGGCCAGCAGAGCTCATGGCCCCACGGGGCTCAGCTGAGCTGGCCCTGGCGGGGGTGCCACAGTGCCAGCCCATGTAGCAGCACGGAAGGTCACCCTGGGATTCAAGCACCAGCCCACAGTCCTGCACACACACCCTCAAGCCTCGTCACTCCTACAGCTGCGGGAACACAACATGGCAAACTGCGGCTTAAAACGCAGGTTTACTCCCTACGGTTCCAGAGGCCAGAATCAGGAGCCAGTCTCACTGGGCTAAGTCGAGGTATGGGCAGAGCTGGCTCCTGATGGCAGGGAGAGGACCGAAATCCGGTTCCTGCCTCTCCGTTTCTGGTGGCAAGGACTAGCTCCAGCCTTCCTCTGCATCCAGAGCACATCGCTCTAATCTGCTCTGCCATTGTCCATCACCCAGCCCTCCTCTGTGATCACATCTCCCCGGCCTGTCCTGCAGAGGTGCTCCTGAGACACTGGGGACGGATTTAGGCCACTGGGCGCCGTGGTTTGGACGTGGTTTGAGCGGGTCTCAGGGTTCCTGAGCTGACTCAGCACTTTCCAGCATGGCGATGCTGAGGTGGTGGAGCCTCTAAGAGGAGGTCTGGGGGTCGAGCAGCTTTTAGGGTGCTGCCCTCCAAAGGGGGTAATGTAGTTCTCATGGGAATAAATTGCAGAAAGAGCAAGACTGCTCCTGAATCCCCCTGGTTTCCTGTATCGCCGTGTGATTTCTCCCCTGCACACATGGTCCTACCACGATGCCACCCACTGTACTACCAGGTGGCCTGCACTGAGAAAAGAGAAGGAAGCTCCTCAGGTTCCCAGATCCACAGCTCAACTTCAGGACAACAGATTGGGTGTCTTTCTGCTGGTCTCAGCTGTGTCTCTCCACCAAACCAAAGGTCCCAATCTCCCCCTGAGGGTGACATTCCCTGTTCATGAACACAGAGTACCCCACTTCCTGCTGCCCCACTTTGAGGGTCTCCCAAGTATGGTCCATCTCACACGCCCAGCCTCCTCAGCATCCCCTGCCACTCCCTTCACTCCACCCTGGCCATGCAGACACCACCTCTCTGACCCCCTGCCACCCACACGCCAGCCCCAGTGCTCCCTCCCTGTGGGAGAGTTCCAGGGAAGGCCATGGTTCACTTCTGCACTCTTCAGCTCCTGGGCTTTGACTCTCAAAGACAGGAGTTCCCCGACCCTGCCACTTACCAGCCACTGGACACTCGACCCTCCATGCCTCCCTTCCATTCCATAGAATGGCCAGTGCTGCCCACGGTTATGGCACGCTGCAGGGTCCAGCCCAGCACGAGGACAGCCAGCCAGCCAGCCAGCAGCAGAAGAGGCCAGCCAACCCCGGAGCAAGACAGCAAAACTCAGGGCAGCCAGTTAAACCTGAACTCAGGGGCCACACAACAATTTCTTAGTGCCACTGTGTCCCGAACATCCAAACGTGCTTGGGCGTCCTACACTTTAATTTGCTAAACCTGGCACCTGAGAAGTCTGATGCCAAGGGGAGCCATGAGCTGGCCCCCAGAAAGGGGGCAAGAGGGGGTTGTCAGCAACCAAACCCACATGGGACACTCCCAAAGAGATGTGCTCCACAACATTTACTTCCTATTAAAGAGCTGCTTTCGAAAAGTAAATAAAATGAAAATCATCTTGATATCCAAAGGGGTTGTTCAAAACCATGTTCCGCTCCAGTATCATTCCGCAAGGACTCACACACAAAGCCGAGACGCCCACAGCCAAGATCGCCATGGAAACGCTCACCTCCACCCTGCAAATCATGACTTCACTCCACATTCTGCCAGAAACCCACCAGACTGTTACCAAAGAATGCTTGTGCAAACAAACACCAGGGGCCACAGCTCAATGGCAGGAAGCGAGCCTTTTTCTAATTTTAACTTCCTCCAGGAATGCATGTGAGCTGAACTTGCAAATGCTCCCCAGACCCATCCGCGCCCACATTCCTGTGCAGTGGAGCCACCACCTCGGGAGAGAGGAATGCAGACCTCCCTGCTGCAGGGGGGAGCGCGCCCAGACAAGGGCTGCTGCAGATGGGTGGCCAAGGCAGAAGGACGGCAGGACGGCTGCGCACGGTGACCCCGACAGCCCACCCAGCCATACCTGGGAAGGCCTAGGAACAACTCTGCAAATGGTCCCCCGGGGAAAGGACTTGGAATGTGCCTCTTTTGTTCTTAAGGGACAAAGAGGAAAGGGGCAGATGGGGAGGCAGTATTCACAATAATCAAGACTAAGAAAGGCTGATTCTCCAGAAAGTTGCCACAGTGCAATAAGACCTACGGCCCAAAAGCATGACAAGGCTCTTCCGACAGGAAGAAAAAGGAATGCCCTTAAACATCCGCTATTCACAGAATCACTGGCCCCATCAGGACCCCCTTCACACAGGCAGGCGACACGAGCACGGAGGGCCTGTGGCACTGGGAGCCCATTCCCACTAACAGTTTGCATGCTGAACTGCAGGCTGGGTACGAGGGCCGTCCCTTGCAGGGGTCCTGCCCTTCAGGGGAAGGGGTAAGTTCCAAGAGCATCCCCGTGACCAGAAACCAGCCAGCGTGGCTGAGCTGCAGCCACACATCAGCACCGACGAGTCCCAAGAATAAGGCAAGGCCTCTAGCCAGAAAGAGAAGCTCCTGGAAGATGGGCGTAGGGTACCTAGGGTTGTGCACCAATGGCCGGGGACTGCTACTTATCCTCTCTCAGGTCTTGTAGCTCAGGAATCAGGCATGGCTGAGCTGGCTACAGACACCTTCTGCTCAGGGTCTCTCTCTCAAGGCTGGGCCAGGGAGGGGTCCCTTCCAGCTTGCCTAGGCTCCTGGCTGTTGGTCCAGGCAGCCCTCAGTCCTCACCACTTGGAGCCCCTGTGCCCCCAAAGCCACAAGTCACTAAGCAAGAAGCTACCATTCCATGCAACCTAATTAAGGAAAGGACATCATCTCTGTGATGTATCCTGTCAGAAGCAGGCTGCTAGGCCAGCCCAGACCCAAAGGAGGGGAAGACAGCCACAAACAGACAGGAGACAAAGCCCCACATGGCAAAACGAAAACCAAGCAGGGGAATGACTCCAGAAAATCCAGGATAGGAGCCACCGGTAGACAAACCCGCAGGGACGGGTGGCAGGCGGGACAGGGAGTCGTGGAGCTCAAAGCTGAGGCTGGAGTTCCACTTGTTGGCCTGGGGAGAGGATGCAGTCGTTGCAAGTTTTCCTTGATTCTGATTCCTTAATCTCAAGAACGTTAAAGAAGCATGTGTCTATCCAACATTTAGGAACCATGAGGCCTGGCTCCTTGCACCCTGATTAGGGACAGGGACTCTGCAGTCAGTGGGTCTCAGAAAACTTGGCCAACTCCTATGGGCCATCCCTGCCTCCTGTTCACCTTGCAGCAAAGAAATGGGCCACCACTCGGAAATGCTCCCCTCCCTCCTTGCCAAACCCAATGCAAAAGGCCTCGCACTCCACAGAGGCAAAGCTGTGCTGGATCAGGGCTCACTTCCACACTCAGCCTGCCCAGCCTCACGCAGGTCAAGAAGGCTGCTGAACCCAGCCTCTCCTCACGGGGCCAGGGCTCCCCCCAGGACCCTGGAGCACCTCATTGTTGGTGGGGTGGGCCTGTGTCTCTCAGGGCAACTGAAAACAATTGATTGCTGGAAGCTGGGAGTCGCCCAGAGCCACATCCTGTTTGGCCGTGCATGATTCCACCATGCCAATGCGGCACAGGAACAAAAGAACTCTGGAAGAAGCAGGCGTAAGGCCTGACAACACAAGGAAGGCACAGCTGGGAGGTTTGCCCCCCCGCCAGGGAGCACAGTGGCAGACAGACCAGGCTCGGGGCTGCGTGAGTGTGCAGCGCCTGGCCCCTGCATCTACACCTGACCCTGTGCACCCAGCAGCACAGACACCTGCTAGGCCGACCAACAAAGACCTTCCCCAGGCAGGGTGAGACGTGAAGACAGAAAGGACCCTCCGAGTGACACAATTGCCAAGGAAAGCAGACACAGGACTCATGGACAGGCTTCTTGGCACAGAAAGGAGGGACACAGGAGGCGTAGAGCTCTGGATGTGCTGGAAGCCCAGCACCCTGCGCATCCGGGGCTCCTCTGCAGAAGCCCTCCACAACCCCAAGCCTGCACTTACAAGCACTGAGGGAGGGAGTAAGGGGCATGTCTCCTCCAACAGGGCTCCTATGTGTCCTGAGGGCCACCCTGCAGCCCTCCCTGCTGACCAGGGTCCCAGCTGTGTGGTTTTCCTGTACAGCTCCCCAGGAAGCTCTGGAATATGCACCTGTGGTGTTGCCCACGACGTCCTCAGGGAAGGAGGCCAGGTCGCCCCACACTGTCCAAACGGGCCACCCCTATTCACCCAGTGCAGGGAAGGTCCGTGTGGACAGGCAGCTGGAACTGCCACCTGTCCCCCCACAGTGGCCACTGGAGCAGTGAGAAGGGCAGGCTCTGCGCTGGCCAGGGCTCAGAGCCCAGCTCCACCCCACCCCACAGGGCCTGCTGGGCCACAGAATTGTCCAACAGCTCCGTGTCTTCAGTCCATCTGAAAAGGCAGCTACAGACAGGACAGTGAGTGTCTCAGGGCACCCAGACCCAGGCCCAGTCCAAGGCCACATAAGTGCTTGCAGCTGTCCCCTCCACCCCGGGTCACCAGGGAGCTGGCCGTGCACACAGCGCCCAGGCCCGCTGGGCTGGAATCGGCATTGGGGTGCAATGTCTAGGTGACTCCATGCACCTGCGCAAGGTGCGAGGGATGTGAGCTGCTGGGCTGGCACTGGGTACCGGTAGAAAGCCTTCCTGACCAAGGTCAGAATCTCAAGTGCAAAGTCCCACACATGCGTGTGTGCACTGCAGGTCATCAGCGGACCTCCAGCTAGGCCACTGCAGCAACTCACGGTGCCTCCTGAGCAGGTGTCAGCATTCACACGGTTTAATCAGCCACCTTCAGGAGAGCCGCTCTCCCACTTGATAACAGGAAGACTGGGGGCCAAGGGCCCTGGGCTCTGAATCTCAGAGCATCTGAATAAGGCAGCCACTGTCCCCGCCACTCCTGCCTTTCCCAGGTTCACTCTGTGAAAAGATAATCCACGACAGTGCCCAGAGGCTGCTCGCTGGCCTGCAGAGCGGCTCACCGCTGGAGTCGGGGCCAGGAAAACAAAGCACTCGCTGCGGGAAGACAGCCGCAAGCCACCCCAGATGCAGGGCCGGGAGTGGCTTTGGAGGTGGACCCTCCTGTCCTATCTGTTCCAGGATCCCGCCTAGGACACTACACTTCATCACTGTGTCTCTCTCGGCCCCTCTTGGCTGTGACACGGCTCCAGACGTCCCTGTGTTGGTGACCTTGGCAGGTGCCATCCAACCGGGCTCATGTGTTGTCGGGGGCTTGGGGGTGCCATGACATGCCACTGTTAGCCTCCCCTACCCACTTCAGGCCTCCTTTGCCCGCTGCCAGCCATGGGTATAAATTCAAGCTCCTTGTTTGCTAGTCAAGAAGCACAAGTCCAAGAGACGAGCCCTGTCAGCTGCAGGCAGCCCCAAGGAAGACAGGAGACGGGAGAGACCCTGCAGCTGCCCCACCACCCCGCTGTTCAGGACTCTTAGAGGACTGTAAGCCCAGCAGGAACTTAAGATCCGAGGGGCTGAATAAAGGTGATAATTCGGTCTGTATTTATAGCAAAGCATTTTCCAGAAGGGCCCAACACCACTTGCCCTGCCCAGTTGGCCCTGTTAATAATCCTGGCCAGATGGGTGGCACGCAGGTGGCTTCAGCCCCCTGCAGCGGTCACTCTTCACAGTTGAACAAGTTACCTGACAGCGGTCCCTTGAGTCTGCAGGTGTCCTTCATAGCAGTGCTGGAGAAAAGCCAGGACCCCTGACCCTAGAAGATGTAGCAGGCACAAAAGCCCAGGCTCCTGGGCTCTGGGGCCACGGCCTGCTGGGTCCTGGAAACCCAGCAGGCTGCAAAGTCACGTGGTATCTTCAAGCAGAGGAGAGGGGAAGCCCCGGGAGAGGGTTAAGCTCGACCCCAGGACAAACTACTTTTGTGCCATGTTTGCCCTTCAGCTGCCTTGGCTTCCCCAAGCAAGGGATGAAGGCGCCCTGTGCCTCCTCCCGGGTTGACCTGCACGCTGGTGTGGCCAGATCTCTGGACCTGAGTCCTGCCGCTGTGACCTCGGCGGGGTCTGGACCTCCCAGGCCTTGCGTGCCCACCTGCAAAGGGAGTGGCGCAGCAGCCCAGGCACAGGACCTGCTTCCCACGTGCTGCCCGTGACGGTCACTGCTACTGAGGTCACCCCACGTCTCAAGGACAGGGAAGTCCCCACAACAAAACTCTTGTCCCCTAGGACAGGAACTCCTGTTCCACCAGCCTGCTCAGTTCCGGCACCTATGGCCTCAGGAACCCCCCTTCACTCCCACTGTTCCCTTTCTTGGCCCTGGGACCTCATGAAGGCTGCTGATCGCAGGCCCCAGCCACGCTGCACAGAGCGTCTAATTGGGGAATTTTATGATGATTCCTGTTACAGGTCACCATATGTCCCGGGTGGGTGGGGCCTACTGTGGTGGGCCTGGCGCTCACCTCACCTTCTTTCCTCCTCCCAATGCCCACCGGAGAACAGCCAGCAGGGACCCCAGCTCTTGCTGCGCTGAGAGAGCATCAGCAGCCTGGACTGTGGGCAGCATGGAGTTGTCCCCAAAATGCAGAGCTGGAAGGGCCTTGGAGACCATCCCTAAGGCCCAGCCTGAGCGCCGAGTGCTCCACGCCTCCCTGGGTTCCTCGAGGGTGCCAGAGGTGGACGCAGGACACTCCACTCTGCTCTAGGGCTGTGCATCCATAATACCAGATGCAAGTGGCCTTCAGGAACCTCTACATGACCCCAGGACCGGGATGAGCTGCTGAGCACTGAAGCCCCAGCTAACCTGGAAAAACACTGAGCTATGACGCCCGCCTCACAGCCCCCAAACCCAGAAGCAGGGCTTCTGGAAGTCACAGCTGAGCTGGGTGAGAGGACCAGTCCTGTCTGACCAGGAGAGTGCAAGCCCTGTCCATCTTCCCCAGGTCTGGTGCCACCACCGTGCAAGGCGGTCACTCCCTTCCCCACACTTGACTTCCAGGTGGAGCTCAGCAACCACTTCTGCGAAGTGATGGCACCTGTTGCTAGGAAGACAGGAGGAGGGCACGCCACAGCCAGGCCATTGAGGGTCCCTCAAGGACAAGTGGACACAGTTCCTTCAATGGCACCCACCTCCTGCCCAGAATGGCTGCACGGCTGGCGGGCCTGCAGGTGACTTAGCAATGCCTGTTGAATGCTGTCCCCTCATCCAGTCAGTGACAAAAGCAGGTTGCAAAATTAGCACAGAGGACCCCAGTTGAGAGTACCCGCTTGGTTTATCTCACAGTCGTGGGTAGTGAGATGGCAGTGTTCCTCCTGCCTGCAGTTCCTCCTGCATCTCTGTGGCACCTGGCCACACCTTCGTGTCACCAGGAGGCTCGGGATTCACGTGTGCACTGCATGCCACTGTGCTTCTGGCAGCCCCGTAACCACTCTGGACGGCTGAGGAGGAGTCCAGCTCCTGCCCTCCGCAGAGGGCCCCCTTCATGCGTCGACAGGGAAGTCAGCTCCCCACACAAGCATGCGCCGGGAGGAAACGGACCACAGAAAACAATGCACCGAGGCTCAATTTTGTCCACCGGTAGTTTTTGTACTTGTAAAGAAAAGGGGTCTACTCCAAGGCCTTCACAGAAAACCCATGCTAGGAAACACTGTTTACAAAGCAGGCCAAAGAGCGCCGTCACTCAGAGGAACTCGTCAGGACCACAAGGGGACGGCTCCTACCCGTTAGCAGGCTGCTATAAAAAAATAAATACATGATAAATAACAGTCACTGGAAGGATATGAGGAACGGGCCCTGGTGCCCTGTTGGTGGGGATGCATGGAAACTGGGCCCAGATTGGCACGTGACCTGCAATCCAGCCGCTGGGCATATGCCCAAGGGGGCCGAGACCAAGGTCTCCAGGACCCACACACCCACGCTCACAGTGGCATCACTCAGTCGAGAGGGAACCAAGCAACCCTGGATGGGTGGTTGGGTGAACAAGTGGGGTCCACCATTACCCAGCCATAGCGTGTCTGAGATGCCACCATACGGGTGACCTGGGGGGCATAACGCTCAGACGCTAGTGGTTAATGGGGAGCCCGCAGCAGAGGACTGAAGCAGAGGCTGGAGCAGAGCTTCAGTGTTGTGAGCGCAAGTGCTGTGTTGTGACGCTGGTGCAGAGCGCTGCACACCACCCACCGCCCTGAATGGCAACCTACAGGTGGCTGACAGGTGACATCTTTCGCCTGAATTCAAATTAGAACGTAATAATAAAGAGGGGAGGCCAAGTCCGCAGCCGATTTGCTTCCTTCCCATCGATTCAGAGCCATGTGCTTCTGCCAACACATCCTACCGCATGATGTGCCTAAGGAAGTGGCCTAAAGCCGGCGTGGTGGAGCACGCCTGCAATCCCAGCAGCTCGGGAGGCTGAGGCAGGAGGATCAACAGTTCAAAGCCAGCCTCAGCAACTTAGTGAGGCCCTGAGCAACTTAGCAAGACCCTGTCTCAAAATTAAAAAAAAAAAAAAAAAAAGGGCTGGGGATGTGGCTCAGTGATTAAGCACTGACGGGTTCAATCCCTGGTAACAAAACCAACAGAACAGTTGCCAGAGCAGACAACGCAGAAATGGACAGCAAGGCCTACCCTGGGAAGGCCGGCAGATGGGGAGCCCAAGCTACAGCAGAGCGCGTGCCGGCTGGCGGTCGGCCCGCCTGGAGAGGAATTGGCTCACTCCTTGCTTTCCACATGCCTCTAATATCTGGAATGTTACAAAAGCATCTATCATTCCTTTGCTTTTGAAAAGGATTTAAGCGCTCCCAAATTCTAAGAAACCATAATCTCAGAAATGATACGCTCAAGACACACTGCGAGGGGGGGGAGGGCTAAGGGGGACTTTTTTTGCATCTCAGTGGGTGGTCTCCAAGGATGCTCCCTAACTTCAAAAGGCAGGGCCCCAGCCAGGCCCAGGAATCTCTAGGGAGGGACCTGGACAGTATTTTCAACCCTCCCAGGTGATTCTGAGGCAGGAAGATGGACGTGGGCCTAGGTGTAGAGATAGGCCAGGGCTCCCTTAAATTCACCACGGCCACCATTTGCCTACGAGTGCTGTATTTTGACCCTCATTAGCTGGACTCAACAAAGAAACACACAGGAACGAAGGGGCGCAGCTGGGGTACACAGGGTATGTGTGAGTGATATTAAGTCAGAAAGCTGAGAGGCCCAGGGTCACACATGCGCTTCACAGAGGGGACCCAGAAGGCACCCAGGGACCAGGCCTTAGACTGCAGGAGTGCGCAGTCTTGCCAGAACCCGTGCACCATCTGTGAGATTGACGATTTCTAACAGTTAAACCTGTAACGCAACAGAGTTGTTCACTGCAACTTAAATTTCACGCGTATAATGAAGTCATCCTAAATCAGGGAACCATGTATACAGACAGAAGCAATCAAAAAAGAAAAAAAAAAAAGAACCATGACAGGTATCCAGTTGCAACTTTAGCCCTTTTCTGTACCCACCCCAATTTTAAATTAGCCAGTCATGGAGATTTAACCTGAGCTCCTCCAATCACAGAGAGAAGCAGTGCTTGGTTAGGGACAAATCTTAGGGGCTGCCTGCCCAGGTGCGTTTGCTGGTTGGATGCCTTTGTGAGCGCACCCCTCTGCAGAAGTGAAGTCTGCCTTGCCCACCCACTTCCGAGCACGTTTTGATTTTCTTCCGATACCTTGGTGTTTCTGACATTTTTATTTCTAACACATCCAAGGAGGCTGGCTTATTCCGTGAGAGCAGGAAGCCCTGGAGGTCTGCAGGCTGGTGAGCGGCATGATCAGATCTGGGTTTCCAGTTTTGAGGTGAAGGGCAAAGGCCAACACAGTCTTGTGGGTCACTCTGCACAAGAGCGGGTGAGCTGAAGAACAAGGGGGCCTCGAAGCCACCAACCCAGGTGCTGCAGTACAGACGGGGTCACAGCAGGACTGAGTGTCCCAGAGCCCACCAGCACCCAGGGTAACATGAAAGCGCCAAGCTTACAGAAGCGGGGCTCTGGGCATGGAGGCAGAGGGTGGTTCTCACCCAGGGCCACCCCCAGGCCAAGGTTCAATTACACAGAATCAAAAACATCCACAAAATACTACAAATGAAATATTCTGAGCAAAAGCCTCAGGACCAGCAGAGCCTGTAACGGTTAATGGGAGCTTGTCAATGAAGGTTCCCATAGCCGCGGGGAGAGGGCACAAAAGTCTTTCTATCTGGGGCCAGTGACTTGCCAGGCACAGTTGTACACACCTGTAATCCCAGCGACTCGGGAGGCTGAGGCAGGAGGATGGCAAGTTTGAGGTCAGTCTCAGCAACTCAGTGAGACCCTGTCTCAAAATAAAAATGAAAAAGGGATGGGGCCACAGCTCGGTGGTACAGCACCCCTAGGTTCAACCCCCAGTATTAAGTCAAAAAAGTAAACGGAAGAAATTAAAGCCAAAGGCTGAGGACCAGAGCCTTCTTCCAGGCTTGCCATATTTGGTGGACATGCCCATGTGAAATAAAGCTAAAACAACTCAGGACACGGCAGAAAGGGGTATAGGAAAAGTAAAATTCAGGACGGAAAGCACCATACACACACGAGGGAACTTTTACACTGACAAAACTGTGGAGTGACAAAAACATCTGAGTATCGTGCTAAAAGACCTAAAACCCTAAGGAAACCCGTGTTGGTACTCAGCAGTCACACTGGGATCTGCTCAAACCTGGGAAGCCCCGTGAGAGGCAGGGGGCACAGGATGAAGCACAGTGTGGTCCCTGAGTGGACCCCCTGGATGGCCATGCTCCACGGCCCAGGGATGAAGCACTGCGTGGTCCCTCAGTGGACCCCCTGGATGGGCATGCTCCACGGCCCAGAAGAATGCAGGAAGCAATTGGCCAATGAACTCCCCAGAGCAGAGCAGGACCCCACTGGGTCCCATACGAGGGTCCTGGAAGTCAACCAGAAGAGGAGGGGCCAGTGTCCAGCTACAGAGAGCACTGGAAGAAGCACCAGAGCCTCCCAGGAAGGTGCCCCAGGAAAGCCCCCCAATGGCTCCATCAACTCAGTGAAATCACATGACTCCCCACTCCTCAAGACCTACCAAATATCCCCTCGGAGTCAAGTCCAAAGGTCCAAAGAGGAAACATCCAGAATGTTCCATCAATCACCACTACTAATCACTGAACTGACTCAAACCCTCAACAGTCTTGGGGATCACAGCCCAGAGACCCCCATCCTTTATTCCATCAGCTGTAGAGCGGGGTCCCCAGTCGCGAGGAGGAGCAGGAGCACTGTGCAGATGTCCGAGGGCAGGCACGTAGGCTGTGGAATGATCTGCAAACGCCTCCCATGCACAATCCTGATGCAGCAGGGAGCACAGGGGCCATGGCCCAGCATCACCCACCGACTCCTCCCAGAGCCAAGCAATGAATGAGTTCAAGTTAAACACAAGCTAGCGAGGGGCCGGGAGCCGGGGCTACATCCCAGCGAGCTGCAGAAGGGGTCGGCTCTCAGGCCTCAGCCCTGCCAGCCCGGCCAAGGTGCAGCTGGGACAGTGCTAATGAGCCCCGTGGGATTCTGGAAATGCCAGACAGCCGCTTACCCTCGCTGGGGTTTCACGAGGCCCCCGAAGTGCTGCCTCATGTTACCAACCGTGGATGACTCACGGACACAGCGGGTGACGAAGCCATGACCAGGCGGCAGGCCAAAAAATATTCCACCCAAAAATTAGTTTCCCTCTCTTGCCAGAAAGAAGGCCTGTCTGTGGCAGCAGACCACAGTCAGAAATCAAAATCATAGCCTGACACCAGCGGAAAGTAGTAAGAACCCTCTCCTTTCAATGAACCCGAAGTCCCAAAGAGCAGGCCTGTGCCATCCCCAGTGCCAAATGGACTGCACTCCATCTCGTCAGAGCTGGTCAAGTGACACAGCCACAAATCCCTCCTGACACCCAGTAGGACCCTGGAGAAGCTCCAGCCGCAGCTGTGAAGAACATGTGGGGATCACTGCTCTCCCTAAGGGGAGCAGGCCTGCAGGCCCCCAGCAGGAGTGGGAAGTGCAGGCAGCACAGAGTGCCTTAGGGTCCAGGGACAATCCGCCCCGAGGGGGTCCAGCAGGGCGGTTCTGAAGCCCAGCAAGTTTACACCAGGCCAGGAACCCGCCCATGCCTTGGGGCTCCTCTGCAGGGTGAGCGCATATTCACCAGCAGTCACAGAGAGAAGTTCTGCACAGGCCTGGGAACAGACAGACAGGGGACAGGTGCTCTCCAGGGACCCCAACCACGCTGCTGTGCAGGGCTGTGCAGTCTACAACTTCATGGCACTGGAAACGTTGGTTCACAAGGACTTGCCAACAGAGGGACACCGACACCACTCCCACCCTGACAGCCAGGGTGCAGATCTAACCTGGAAATGTCAACCATTTCAGACAAAAGCTGTTTTTAAAAGCTTAGCACTCATTCAACAAGAACAACCCTGCTTGGAAATCCCGGTGCTCCAGGAACACGGAGGTCCCGCGGCACCACCCCGCTTCCTCTGAACAATGCACGCGGTGCCACTCTACCTGGGGGAGCTTCCACGAGACAACTTCCACACTGAACACTTGAGGGGAAGAAAAGAGAAAGAAACCTGACGGGAAAGCAAAAAATGCTATTCCCCAAACAATCCGCTACTCCACACTCAGGCTGGATCCCCTCAGGTGCTCAGGCAGGTAGGGGCTCTCCGCGGGGGCTCAGAGGCCCGGCACCTGCTGCAGGTCCTTCCTGGCTCCCTCCACTCCCAGGTCTGGTGCTGTCACTCGCAGTCCCCCCACCCAACTTGAGTAACAAAGTCATCAGGCGCACTTTTAAAGGTCAGTTTGGACACCTAATAATGTCAAACCCAACACTGTTCGGGTCCAATGAGGACACCTCCCTGGACAGGGCACCTTCCTGACCCGAAACCTTGGCTTACTCAGTCCTTAGGAATGAACATGTCTACTTAGGGCATACACATGACTCATGCCACAGGTCACGAAGACCTAAAGGCTGAGAAGTAGGGGCCCAAAGGGGTCAAGGACGCAGTCAAATTCACAGAGGACAAGGTGGGGACATTGTGATCTCACCTGCAGGTCAGTACCACGATCGCCACTGCCTGGGCCCAAAGCCGAGACTCCAAGTCAAAACCAGAAGCCAAAGGTTCACACAGGGCTGGGAAGCTCTGGCTCTTTCTGTCACTGCAGTTTCTCCAAAATGAAACAGACCCAAAGGGGGGCCACTGGAGAGGCCTCCAGGAAGGAGCTTCCTCTAGCTAGCTGGACAGGCACTGCGGCCACTGCTCCCACGTGTTAGGCCAGCATGACGGAAAGCCAGGCTCCTGATTCCCAGGGAAGCTTTTCCTGGGGACGCTGCTGTGCACATCGGCCTGCTTCGCATCTGACTGACCGCAAAGAGCCACCTACGGACACTGTCAGAGGGAAAGCCAGGCGAATGCGGGGGAACCTGAGACCACAGGAAGTCTCCTCTGCTGAACAGGGCGACTCTTCCCAGTGTGCACGCACGTGTCCCCAGGCATCTGTCTCTGATGGAGCCGTTCTGAAAACAGGGCTCCAACAAAACATAACCACATGTGTGCACTAGGGAGCCATGTCCAGCCCGCTGATGCCACCTACAGCCACACCACTGCGGCAGGTCACCAGGGGACCGAGGTTCAAAACGAAGAAGGTGCCTGCCCAGCACCCGACGGGAATGGAGCACTCCTCCTGTAAACATCTTGAACACAGACTTAACACTGCAGGTCACTGAAGGAAAAAGACAACTTCAGGGAAGGGACATGAGAGCAATAAGGTGGGCAGAAATGAGCGCAGGAGCACAGACACCAGTGGCGGCGGGGACGCAGGCCTGGGCCCAGCCTCCACGCCACCTGCACGTCACTTCCAGCCATGTGTGGTTTCCACTTATGCCTGGGACACACAAATACCACTCACTGTCCCTACAAGCCACATCCTCAAGGCTGTTTAAGGCACACGTGTTTGTAGACCACTCTATTCACCTCTCTGTGTCCTCAAGCTATTAGAAATGCAAATCCTTTCCCAAAGGGCATCAAGTGTAACATGGGTAAACAAAGGCAGGATAAGCGTGCCTGAATTAAAAATTCAACAGCACACAACTCTGGGGACGGTCACTTGACAGCATTTGTAAGTAAGCAGATTATATTCATAAGCCAAAATTCTCAAAGCCAGACATTACTCCGGTCACATATTGTAAGTCTTAAAATGCCAACAGGCCCATGAAGAGGGAGCTGTCGCCCTGGCCTGATGATGTCTCCACCCTGTTTCTCTAGGCAGGCCTCCCATGCTCTGTGCTGCCTCTTCCCACCCTCCCTCTGGCATACTGAAGGCCTACTGTGCACAGATGAGCAGGAGAAGGCAAGGCAGCCCTCACCCATGCCCTGCCTGGAGGGGCGGCTCCTGACCCGGCTGTCTGGGAGGCTGGGCTGCACCAGGAGGGCGACGGCTCCTATGATCTTCATCCTTAGGAAAAATGGTCCCCCTCAACCCTGCGGTCGCCCACGAGGGCTGGCGGGAGACAAGCATGGATGTGCAATGGAAAGGCACTGGGCGAGGGTCTCTCAACCAGTTGTTCCCAAGGACCCTCTCTCTCACAGTGCCCACAGCCACTCACCCCTCCCTTCCTGAGCCCTACCCCGTGCCACCTTGGCCCTTAGACCCCAGACCCTTTGACTCAGCCCTGGCCACCCCTGCTGTCCCCCCTGCATGCTTCATGTGAGGATCCCATTTATCTTATAGTTACCATCTCCTGAGAGACCGCCACTCTGTCTTCTTTCTTCTAGAAATTTCCCCATTGCCACAATGACACAATTCTTGCAAGCCACACCTAGAGACTTCCAGTCCCCCCGTTACCCAGAACTGTCCTGTTGGCATGGGCTCTCACCCCCTCCTCTACAGACAGCACTAGTTCCCCAGGCTGCATCTGCCTGATGCCCCCTTAGCCTTCCTGCCCCACCCTCATGACAGGGCCCACCTCCTGCTTTTCACACTGGGCCTCCTGCTCTGAGCCCCTCCTCACCTGAGGTGCCAGCCCTCTCTCCCAGGGTTCTTTTCTGCAGGTTCTTCCCTGCACGTGACAACCCTGAGACCTGATGCCTTCCTAAATTCTGTAACCAGAGGCTCACTTGCCTGCTTAACCAAGACCGGCCCTGAGGTTGAAGAACACTTCCCTGCCCCATGCTTACCAACACCCAGGAAAGCGCTCACATTTTAAGATGATTTTACTGCTAATTATGACAGAGAAAAAAATAATCCACTCAGTGCAACTAAGCTCAAGATCTCTCACAAAGTCCTCAGCCATGGCCAGGGAGCCGGACATTGCTCCTGTATCCACCTGGGGGCCCAGGAACTCCTGAGATCAGCTCCTCACACCTGCCCACCCAAGGACCACCTGCCTGGCTTCACCCCACCCCTGCTCCTTCTGGACCAGGGGAAGCCACCAAGGCCAAACAAGGACTGTCACCCACCAACCCAAGGAGAGGGGCAGCTGACGTAAGGCAGGGAGCTGGGAAGAGTGGCCCCTGTCTGCCTCTCCCAGGAACCCAGCACCCCTTACACCGAGTCTCTGCTCAAGGGAAAGCCTCAACTCCTTGACCCCCAAAACAGGGTCAGATACTGACCATGCCAGCCCCAGTCCACCTCTTCAACCTTGGCACACAGATTTGTACCTTCCGCAGTGGTCCTCAACCCTGACTTCACACAGCACCACCTGGGCAACATGCCAAACCTGTGACACCAAGCCCTCTTTCAGCACGTTCCTCAGCAGAGGTGGCCCTAGCACAAGACAGCCACTATGTCACAGCCACAGCAGGGGCTGGTGGAAGGGCTCTCCCAGAGGAGGTGAGCCTGAGCCAGTTCTAGTGGCCCCATGGGTCCTCAAACACGTAGTGATGTCACCAGCCCACACAGCTTGCAAAGAGCCGCGGAAGGAGAGTGGAGAGTGTTCACACCACCGAAACCGGCAGGTGCACCCTCCAGGCCCTTGGTCTCTCTTCCTCCAGAGCAGGTGCCCGCACACACCTGGCCCCTGGACCTCCTCTCAGGAAGCTGGAACAGCTTCATTCAGGCCAGCAGGCCTTAGTTGGCGCCCATGTTCCCAAGAATGGGCCAGGGAGAAGATTTAATAAGTTGGAAGCATAAATCCCTTTTCAAGAAAGGATTCCTTTCAATCTGTTCAGAAGAGTTGGCTAACAGGCATCAGCAGAGCTCCCCAGAGATAAGATTTTATTGCACAGATAAGAATAATCTCATTAGTATGTCATTTATTTGAATGTGAAGAGGTGGAACCCTTATCTTACATCTACTTGACAGTCTTCAGTATAATCTCATTCTAGTGACCGGTCTGCCCGGGACGCCTCCTCATGGTACAAAGAGGGCTGCATACCAGGTCCTGAGTTACCCCAACTTCAAAGCTGATATTCCCCTTTACCCTGCAGACTGGGCGGGGGCCCTGGCAGCCCTCCAGGGGCTGGGTTCCACAGTCATTACGGATTTCTTCACCTACTAAGTAGGCTCTGGTCTCTAACGCTGGTCTCCAACGTATGGGAGGAGCCACCCTGCCATTTCCATGCCGGTCTTAACCTCCCAAATGCATGGCTGAGGGCATTTGTTTATTTCAGTACCCTGGGAAAAAACATGGCTAAGGGCTCTGGGCCCAGGCAGATCCCAGTTCAAGGAGGCAATGAACTGCTAGGTTGGAAGGGTCACTGCTTCCCTATTAAGTAAAACCCCTGTGGGTATCTGTGAGGACTGGAAAGAGTGCACCCAGGCCCTGGAGTAGCATGAGTCCCCAGTGACACTGATCTCGACCCTGAAAACACCCCCTTCTTGAGTCAGATGAGCTAGGGGTACCACTTTGCTCACTGGAAGCCCTATCTGCTTACTGACAGCTTATGAAAGTACCGGTGTCCATCTGGCAGCTGGGACAGGAGGAGGCTGCGAAGCTCTTGATGGTATCTCAGCCCCTCCTTTCTGAAACTCGCCCGGCCTTTCCCACAAGAGCTGGTCCCACCACCTCAGGTGTACACCTCAGGTGTAGGTTACGTAACACACGGATGCCCTCGGGCCCACTGAGTAGCTGGCTGAGGCTTCCTGGAGGACACTGAATCAGTAACTGGATTGTTCTCCAGCTGCCTTGGGGCTTGTTGAACTATTTTCTGTCATCCCTCCAAAGGGTGGAGGCTGAATATGGGGAACCAGGAGCCCCAGCTGGGCTCTGGGAGGCTGTATGTAAGCCGGGGATGGCCCTGTGAAGTCTGGTTATGTTTGGTTTGGTGATTTTTCTTGAATCCTGGTTTCAGGTTATAACCTTGGGACAAAGAAGTCCAGGCAACCATCTCCAGGGCCTTGGGAAATTTCCCAGGGCCTGACTGCAGTGCTCAGAAAAAAAACCACAACACAGCCCAACTCAGGTGGCAGATGAATTTGAAAATAACAAGGTGAAGGGAGACCCAGAGTGCAGGCTGCTGGCGGAACAGCAGCTTCCATTTGGTCTCTCAAAGGGTGCACCCTAGAGGTGTACGGAGCCCAGGGTGAGGTCAGGCAGCGGAACACGGTGGCTCCTAACCTCCTCTGGGTCAAGGGCTGGCGGAGGCAAAGCGTCTCTGCCCCAGGGGGAGGAGACTGCACAGGGGCTCTAAGCCGTCTGGGATTGGAGGATTTAAACTCGGGGACCTCCCAGAACCAAGGAAGTAAACCCTATTCACCAAGGCACATCTTACTAACACACCAGAAACCAACATTAGAATAAGAAAAAATCCTATTCAAACAGCCCAGAGGAAAATAATTCCAGGCTGCCGGTTAGCAACAGGCAAAGTGAAATTCCAGGAAGACTACCCCAGCTTCCCTCCCCTGGGAAAATTAACAGCACAATGAGAAAATTAACAGACAATAGGCCCTACCAGGAGGACACTTTACAGAAACTCACCCAGCCCAGGTTCAGGGTCCTTCCAAAGGCCGGCCTGAGCTGGGATCAGGACTACAACTGAGCCAGATCAAAGTGTTAGGAGACAATGAAAAATGAAACTATCCAAGGAGGACCTGGCCAAGCCCCTCAGACTGGTTACAGGAGGACTTTCCCCACTGCTTCCGGGGGAGAGGATGAGGACAAAACACTGGCTGAAGCCTCCGCCCCCAGCTCAGCCTCTTGGCACCTGGACTGGCAAATAGCACAGGGGACACTGACTGTTTTTAGGGACATTAGAGTACACCTGATCCTCGGGACTACAGGGGAAAAAATGAAACCCCACAAAAGCCTCTGAGGCTTCCCTGCAGAGGCTGGGAGCACTCATTGTTCACTCAGTAAACAAGCGGGAGCCCTAAAACAAATCCCTGGGAAGCCAGGTTGTTCACTTGGTGCTCCTCCCAGGACTCGTTGTTCCCTCTGCCATCGGCAGACCCACAGGCATTCCACAGGACAACGGGCATCAGGCATGTGCAGTGTGGGCCCTCAACACTGGTGTTCCCTGACCTGAGGAAATCCACCCAGGTGTGCAAGGCAGTGCGGAAGGGCGGCTGAGAGGGATTTGGGCTGTGCTGAACAGGGCACCAGGAATGTCCTCCCGGGTCCAGCGGACACACCTGGAGTCTGTCCAGGTGTCCAGCCTGTTTTATTGGATGACAAGGTGGAACAGCAAAACGCTCCCCAGCTCCTTGAAGTACAGCCGCTGTCCATCCAAGTATGTCAAAACGCTCTGCAAACCACCCATTAATTTTTATGGTGGCCTGAGAAGCAGATTGAGAATCATTACCGTCATTTTTACAAGACAAGGAGCCAAAACCACAGGGCCCAAGATCTGGCAGAGAACCCCAGCGCACTGGAGGAAGAATCAGTCAGCATGGAGTGCTAGGCCAAAAATCCAAACTTAGGAGCTTCAAGACAATCATATTTAGAAAGGAGGGTAGGGCTGCATAAAGGGATTTGTCCAGACAAGGCTTATGTTGCAACTCAATTAAATCTGCAAGACTGTGACCCCCAAGAATGTCAATATTAAAGGCTGGTAGGAACTGTGGGATCAGGACGGTTCTGTTTATTTCCATATTTTCTGCTCTGGAACACACTGCTTTTGTAAGGAGGACAAAAGTTACCAGAACTTTTATTATGATGACTGACACACCACATAGTACCAATCCACTTGTACTTGTAAAGAGTAGGCATGAATAAAACCCAGCACAATATCTTTTTCCAAGCTTAATGATCCGTGGGGCTCCCCAACCTGCGCTACTCCTCCCGCGCTGCATCTCTCGGCGCCGCTCACTCGGGAAGGGCCAGAGCCGACCGCCCCCAACCTGCACCGCCTGTGCCAGGGTCTGCACCGCAGCGCCCGAGGATGCACCGCCTGCCCCAGGCCGGGAGCCGCAGCATTAAAGGCTGGAACCCGAACCGACATCAGCAGCAGGAGAGAGGCTTAGCGGTAGACACCACTTAGAGAACAACGCGCCTCTATCCCCGCCGGTCCCGCCCGCCCGCGGCCGGCGCTGTCACCTCGCGGCTGCTGGGTCACCCGCCCGCCAAACCAGAAACCGGAGTTTTAATTTTATCCTCAACAAGGCTCTCCGAAGAAGTTGAAATGTGCATCGTCACCAAGTTTAAGCGGAACGGCGCGCCCTTCCCTCCTCCCCGGAGTAGCACGAGGGGGGCGCCCCGACCCTTCCGCGCCCTCCCGGGGCCCCTCGGCCCCCGCGAGCCGCGCGTGCCCCGGACTCGCGCCGGAGCATGCGTCCGGTCGCCGTGGGGCCGCCCCAGGGTCGCGCGCCCTACAGTAGCCAGCGCCGAGGAAGGGGTCGCCGCCACACCGGGGGCGCGAGTGCTCCTGGGGGTCCCGGGCCCCGCCCGCCGGCGCCCGGGATCTGCGGGGTGCTCGAGGCCGCCCCGGAACCGCCCCGGGCCGGCATCCCGGAGCCCCGAACTCAGGCAGCGGGGAGCGATCGGCGCCCGCAGGGTAGTGCGACCCCGCCGAGATGCCCGGAGCAAAGGAGCGAGGCCCGCGGCGATTCGGCCCCCCTCTCCCAGGGCCCCGGCCGCGATGCGCCCCGCCGCCCCGCGCCTACCTGGCTCGCATGGCGTCCCCGCGGGCTCCTGCGGTGCTCTGGTTGTCCCGAAGATCGCCCGGCCGGGGGCGCGCGCGGCTCCGGGAAGCACCGCTTCGGCAGAGAGGCGGCGAGGGGCCGAGACTGCCGCGAGTGCCCCGAGCTCTCGGCCCCCGCCCCGCGGGCGGAGGGGTGGCCCCGGAGGGGCGGGGCGGGGCGGGGCCGCGCGCGAACGCGGGCAAGGGGTGGTCCCGACGGGGGCGGGGCAGGGGTGTGGCCGGGCCGAGGCGGGGCCCTGGGCTCGGGGCGGGGCGAACGCGGGAGACGGGCGGGGCCGCGGCCTGCGGGCGGGCTGGCTGGGGTGGCGCCGGGCCTCCCGCGCCGGCGCCTGGGTTCCTGCCTCCGCTGCTCGGCCTCTGCATTCGCCCTCTGGTCGGGGTAGCGGGGTCGCTGCCGACCGGGATCTTGGTCTCTCGTTGCGGGCGGATCTGGAAGCGACCTCCTGGCCGCGCTCCTGTGCTCCCGGCACCCCGGCCGCTCCACCCCTTCTCCCGGACCCAGTCAGTGGGAGGACCCCCTCAGGGAGGCTCAGACCCGCGGGAGGGCTTTGGCCAGGCCGGGGAGGGTCACCTTACCGTGGGCGCTGGAAAGAAGGTAGGGTGCCAGGCTGGAGGAGAAAGTGCACAAGTTAAAAAGTAGAAACAAGAAAAATAAAAAGTCACCGCCTTCACAGCTACCGAGAGAGGAGAGCTTCCTGCTAAGCGGACTGCAAACTGAATAGATCGCGTCCGAATTATTTACACTTCCTCTGTGCACCGACCACCGGGCCCCTGCTCGTAGCACAGTCCATGTTGAGTGGAAAATGCATCACTTACCCGTGTGGCCAAAATCCCACACTCTGTTAGTTCATTTCGCATTTCGGAAGCTTCGAAGGTTGGTTTGCCACAGGTGGAGAAGTAGAAGCTGAATTTGAGGAGCAAACGCAGATCTTTAGGGGAGAAAGAAGCTAAAGTTGTTCCAGGTCCAGAGCACATTGAGTCCTCACCCTTCCCTCTTACGGCAGATGTTCTAGTTCCCATTTTATAGGCGACCTTAGACGTTAATGCGCTACTAAGAGCTACATCATGATCACATGGGGCGTGTCCCAGACTGAATTCAAACCTGGAATTTTTCAGTCTCCCAAGCCCTTGCAGCATCCCCTAAGCCCTTGCCGGGCCTTCTGTCTCAGAGACTTCTCTTTATCTAAGGAACCCGGTTTTCTAACCACTAAACGTGAAGCCCGTGTTGAATTTTCAGAGTCAGAGACTGGTAAACAGAGACCTGAATCTAGGGCCTAGAAGAAGGATGGAGGTGGATGTCCTGATCTTGGTTGTCTTCTACATGTACCCTGAAATGGGTACAATTCCCCATAAGAAGTATTCTGCAGATTTAGGAGGCAGTGGCCTGCAGGGACAGAGAAACTGAACCTTCTGGGGGTGGGGGGTGGGGGGTGTTCTGGTGGTGGACGGTGAGAGAGTCCAGACAGTGTGGGTCACTGAGGAGCAGACCTCTTCTGCTTGAGCCTCTGGAGAGTTACTTTGCCTCTCTGTGACTCAGTTTCCTAAATGAGTATGAAAGTTAAATACAACATATAAAGTACTCAGAAGAATGCCTGGCACATGGTGATATTCACCAAGTTTAGCTACTGTCATTACTGCTACCCCAAATGACTAGCATCTATTATGTTTTTTTTAAAAGCCTATTAAGCATTGGGAAAATGTCAGTAGAAAATGATTAAAAGGTATAAAAAGACAATTCCTGAAGCATCACAAATGGCCCAGTGCATGAAACGCTCCTCCGACGCTAATGAGGGAGCTCAGGCGAAGAACAGAAAAGCAGTCACATGAGAAAGCCAGAGCCCAGCCCAGGAAAGCTCAGTCCACTGGGCACAGTGAAGCAGGAAGATACACAAAACATCACAAGAACAAAGAGCCGGGGAAATGCAGCCTGCGCATGAATGAAGGAGGCGGCTGCAGTTTCACCTGGGGGATAGAAAGCAGGGCTACGGTGCCCACAGAGGCGGCACAGTACTTGGTGCAGCCACGCCACATCTTCCAAATGGCTGGCATCCAGGAGAGGGATTTAGAGGTCAAAATCCTTAAAGGAAGCGGCAGAAAAGGCAGGAACGCATCATCTTGTACTTTCCCTACAGTCACTGTAATCACGCTTCTGGGTGAACTGGGGTGGAAGGTGACATTTAGGTTAAGTTGTCTGCGAATTGCTCTGTCTTGTATTCTCAAAGCAGCGAGGTCGCTAGACATGCTTCCTGTTCATGGATGCTTTCTCCTTGTCAGCTTTTATCTTTTTTTTTTTTTTTTAAGAGAGAGGGACAGAGAGAGAAACAATTTTTATTTTAGTTTGTCATGCAGCTTTCCTTGCTCTGAGACTTCGTTGGGTCCGTGGTGCTGGGGTTTGAACTCGCTTACTCGCGCATGCCGGGCAAGCCACTGCTCCAGAACCCCAGGTTTTGGCTTATGTTTTGTTTTCTATCAGAGTTAAACTCGTAATACAACATCGGCATATTCACTGTAAATTAAGTTGGAAGCCATCTTCGGTCACGCAACCCTGTGGCCAGAAAGAAAGCATTTTTAAATTCCCTAACAGGTATCCTATTGCACCTGTAGCCCTTTCCTGTACCCGCCCCAATTTTCGTGTTAGCCAATCGCATAGATTATATCCCTGAGCTCTTCCAATCAGAGTGAAGGGCAGCTCTGGGCCGGGTCAGGGATAAATCTCTGCAGACTTCTGCCCAGGTGTGCTGGTGCGCAGGATTCCCTTTGGGACCAGACCCTTCTTCGCCTTGCTCACCCGCTTTCCAGCTCATATTTTAGTTTCTTACAGCACCTCAGTATTCCCAACATTTTTATTTCTAACATAAGGGTCTCTCGGACAAAAGAAAAGAAAAAGTATGAGTTATTCCTAATATTCAGTTATTCAGGAAGCATTTCCAATGGGGACGTATAACAACAAAATCAGTAGCTTATTTTTTTAAGTACAAGAAAATTGCATGTTTGTTTCAGGGATTAAACAGATTAGAGAAATGTGTGGAATGAATGTAAGCATCAATCCTAATTTCATACCCTCTCCCAAGATTCCCTAGCTAAGCTGAACAACATGTCTTTCCAGAAGGTTTTTCTAAGCATTTGCACATGCATTGATGCACAAGTAATACAGATGTATGAGATGTGTACATGTGAGTATGCACTCATGTATACGGTGAAAAAATGGAGTGTGATGGGTTCTAAATTCAGGCGCCTGGGTCTCAACCCCAGCTCCCCCACTTAACATCTGGGTAACATAGACAAGGCTACATGTGCCTGCATTTTCATTTTAAAATAGGTGTATTGCTTGCAAGGATTAATCAAGATAACACACGGAGATTGCTTAGTTTGGCACTGGGCACACAGCGTATCATTTAAAAATACAAGCTGTTATCATTATACTGACAAGTTTTTCCTTTGTTCACATAAACCCCAGATTAAGGAGCCTAGCTTTCAAACAAACTCCAATTAGCAATGTCTTTGTCAAGAGTGAGTCCACATTGGTTTTAGGTGAAAGGGTGAAGAGTCAGCCCAAGATGGTGAACCTCAGACTTCAGCACAGGATCCCACCCCACAAATCTGTTCTTGGGTATAGTTCCTCTGTGTGGGTGTGTACTTGCTGCACAGTGAGGGTGCCTTTTGGGAATCTAGGAGTCACACGCAAGAAGACAGACAGAAGGAAGCAGCTAGGTTTGGACTGTCAGTGAAGCACTTCTGTTCTTAAAAGCAACAATGGTTCTGTTCATCCCAACTATAACCATCAAAGACGCATCTCAAAATAGATAAAATGCTCCCAGAAACAGCAGCTCAGACAAGAAGCACACCCAGGTGGCACACAGGACCCTGAGCCCCACAGGTGTTCTCTAACAGCAGGCTGGCCACCAATAAAACACGCCTCACATTAGGAAACAGCTGCTCAGAATTCACACGGGGCCCAGCACAAAAACATCTCCCTATGACCAAGACCTTTCTCAGCCAAGAAATAAAAAGAGCAATGTTCCTTTGGTAAAAAGAAACCAGCAATGACCAAAGCGCCCATGTCAGGGGGAAATTGGATAAAAGCATTCAAAAAACATAGCTAGGGGCAAAGAAGCTTAAGGCACAGTGTTTGATATCTTTCTAATGGAATCTGTAACAGAAATCGAACCTGCATGTGGGTAGATGGAACTTCAAATCTGTGCTCTCCTGCTCAGACTGTGGAGCTGCCACCCATGGGCAATAAATAGCCTACTCTGCTCTCCTGAGTCACCAAGCTGTTGAGCACCTGTCCGTTCCTCATCACAATGACGACAGATTGGAGAGGAAGCTGAAAAAACAAAGAGAACTTGGGCTTTTCACCTGCAGCCAAAAAACTCCTTCTAAGCCACAGAGGGGATCCACTGAAAACCCACCTACTCTGTTTGTATTTGTTTGCCTTAATCTGAAAACATTTCCATGATTCTTAACAATGTTTTGAGTAAAAGTTTATATTTGCAGAGCCTGTGTGAAGTCATCTCTTATCATTTGTTAATTGCTATTAAAGAGTCAGCTGTCATTCTAAACAAACAAACAAACAAACAAAAAACACAAAATCCTAGCAGTTTTGGTTAATTATGTAAATCAAATTCCAAGTCATGAATTTGGATTCCAGGAGCTCAGAAATGAAATCATACCACCCCACACACCTTAACCTTTCTTAATTTGGAAAACAATATTTTAAGCAAGAATTGAATTCAAAATTCATTCTAAAATCTTATACATTTTATTGTCACAGAACATAGCATACTGTTTGTGGTAAAGACTGATATTTACACTTAAATGACTATAACTGTATGCATCTTAAACATTTCTTCCTCTTTGTGTGCTGAGAATCAAATTTGAGGCCTCTACATGCTAGGCAGGTATTTTACCACTGCGCTATACCCCCAGCACAGAAATCTTTCTTTTTAAATACATCCTTAAGCTTAAACAAATTCTGATGCACAGAATTTATACTTTGCTTTCTTATTAAATAATGAAGCACGATATCTCATCCTTTTCTTTGGATTCCAGGATGGAGAAATTTTTTTTTTTTTTTTTTTTTTGCATGCTGAAAAGAAAATGCTTCCTTCCTTCTCTCTCCCCCTACCCAAATAAAATCCAATATCCACTTAGCCTAGGGAAATACCCTGCAAAGAAGGGGAGCTCCTTCCTTAATTCACGAGCCTGAAGAATGGCAAGATCCCAACCTCTCATATGTGCCAGCCGCTGGCCATGACCCTGCAGTAGGAGCCCTGGTGAGGCAGGCATGCCTGCCTTCGCTCCGTGGAGAGTCTGGTAGAGAGACAGATGGGATCACAAAGCCTGCAGGTGGTGGTGGATGCATTGAAGACAACCCAGGAGCTGGGAAGGGGACGAGAAACCTGCTCCAGGTAGGAGGCCTGAGGAGGCCTGAGAAGGCCCTCGTGCAGGGGCTGTCAGATCTGAGGGAAGCAGTGCGGGGGTTCCTGCCAGGCACAAGGAACACAAGTGCAAAGACCCTGGGGCCTTAAAGAGCTTTGCACTCTCAGGGCCTGAGACAGATGCCACTGGATTTGCAGAGAACAGGGTGAGATGGCATAGGGTCAGCTGAAGGTGGAGGGCCTCTAGGGGGACTGTAGGGAACTGAGAATTATGGGGCTTCCAGACACTGTCACATCCTGTCATTTCCCTAGCAGCTCACAGTGCTGTTTTGCCAAGAATTAAAAAGATACCAGCTGTAGGAAAGAGAATCTCTGCTTTAGTCAGAAAAATGTTAGGAGAGCTGTTTGCCGTTCTGGAAAGTTCTTCGTCCTAGGTTTAAACTGTTGTGTCCTTCCGTCCTGCTGGTGGTCTTTCATGAACTCATAATCACAGAGGTGGGTGGAACTAGGGGATCACAGGAGCACCACAATCTCTGTGCACAGTCCGGAAGGGCTATGCAGAATCCAGAAGAGATGCAGAGACAACATGGTTGCCTGTAAAGGAATTTCGAAAATACCTCTGTGTTAGTCAGCTTTACAATGTTGGGACCAAAATACCTGGCAAGAACAACTTGGAGGACAGCTTTATTTTGGCTCATGGTTTCAGAAGTTCAGTCCATGGTTGGCCAAGTCCATTACTCTGGGTCCAAGCTAACATAGAACATCAAGGCAGAAGGGTGTGGTGGAGGAGAACGGCTCATTTCCTGGAACGGGAACAGAGGAAGGGGAAGGAGGTGCAGGGATGAGGGATCCTTGCAGGCACCCCCGCCGACCCATCCACTCCAGCCATGCTCCCTCTGCATTTCACCTCTGAACGTTCCTGCATTGACACAGGAGCTTTCGGGAGACACCTTATATCCAAGCCATAACACTGTCTAAATGAATACTTATTACTTTGCTCCTGATTCACTTATGTATTCAACAAATGTGTCTGAAGTGCTTCCTGTGTGCCAGGTAGTGTACTAGGAGCTGGGGAAAAGGAGATTCCTGAATCCTAGATCTTTCCAACTAAGGAGTACCTACCTGTGGGAATCAGTAATTATTCTACAGAGTGATAAGTAATTGGGTCGGCGACAGGTGCTTCACTGTTGAATTCTACCAAACACTTAAAAAGAGCAAGTGCCAATTCTTTATAAACTCTTCCAAAAAATTTTCAAGAGGAGAGAATATTTCCAAACTCAGTTTTTGAGAACAGTGTCACCCATATATTAAAGCCACAAAATGATGTCTCAAGAAAAGAAAACTACGGGCCAATACTCTTGATGAGCATAGATGCAAAAATCCTCAACAAAATGCTAGAAAACTGAATTCAACAAAATATTTGAAAGGATCATTCACCATGATCACATGGTATTTATTTCTGGAATGCAAGGATGGTTCGTTCTATACAAACCATTCGATATGATAACAGAATCCTTCACAAAAACCCATAATCATTCCATTAAATATAGAAAAGCATTTTTAAGAGAGCAGACAGTGAGAGAGAGAGAGAGAGAACAGAGAATCAATTTTATTTAGTTTTTCATGTGGCTTTCATTGCTTTGACACTTCATTGTGTACATGATGCTGGGGTTTGAACCCATGTCCTTGCATATGCCAGGCATGCACTATAACCACTGAGCCACTGCCCCAGCCCTAGAAAAGCATTTGACAAAAGTCAGCATCTTTTTTGACAAAAGCTTATAATTTTGATAAAAATTAAATATAATTTTCACCACAACATGGAAACCTTATATATGATAAGCCCAATACTCTATGATGAAAAATTGAAAGGCTTTCCCCTAACATCGGGAACAAGATGAAGATGCCCATTCTCACTGCTTTTATTGAACACAGTACTGACAGTCCTTACCAGAGCAATTAGGCAAGAGAAAAAAATGAAAGTCATCTAAATAGAAATGAGCCAAATGAAATTGCCACTGCTTGATGACAACCTGATCTATACATAGAAACCCCTAAAATTCCATCCAAGAGCTGATGAACTAATCAAAAAATATAATAAAATGTCAGTGTTCAAAATCAGTACACACACATCAGTAATGTTTCTCTACATTGGTAACAAACTTCCTGAAAAAGAAATCAAGAGAACAATCTTATTCATAATCAATTCCATGCAATAAAGTACTTAAGAATAAATTTATCCAAGGAGATGAAAGATCTATACACTGAGAACTGTAAAAGACTGAAAGAAATTGAAGAGGGCACAATCTGTGTTCATTTATTGGAAGAATGAATATTGAGGGGCTGGAGCAGTGGCTCAGCGGTTTCGGTGCTTATCTGGCAAGCACGAGGATCCGGGTTCAAACCCCAGTACCACGTACACAACTGAGTGTTGGAGCAACTAAGGCCATGTGAAAAACTAAATAAAGTTGTTTCTCTCTTTCTCTGTCTCTCTCACTGTCCCTCTCTCTTAAAAAAAAAATGAATATTGCTAAAATGTCCACATCACCCAAAGCAATCTACAGGTTCTATGCAATGCCTACCCAAATTCCAAGGTCTTTTAAATAGAAACAGACAAAAATGATCTTAAAATTCACATAGAACTACAAAACAAACAAAAAACCGAGCAGAAAAGGATATCATGAACAAAAGAGCAAAGCAGGTGTCATTGCTGTACCTGACTTCAAACTACACTACAAACAGGAGCATTTATTTATTTCTTTTTAAAGAGAAAGGGACAGTATGTGTGTGTGTGTGAGAGAGAGAGAGAGAGAGAGGGAATCAATTTTATTTAGTTTTTCATGTGGCTTTCGTTGCTTGAACACTTCATTGTGTACGTGGTCCTGGGGTTTGAATCCTCATCCTTGCGCATGCCAGGCAAGTGCTATAACCGCTGAACCACCACTCCAGCCCCAAAGCAGTAGTACTGAAGCAAGATGCTACTCACGTAGTGAGAGACACACTGACCAATGGAACGGAACGAGGAGCCCAGAAATGAACTCACACATCTACAGGCAATTGATTTTTGACAGTGCTATGAAGAATACCCGGTGAAAGCCAAGTGTGAGAGGGCACAAACCTATAGTCCCAGCAACTAGGGAGGTTGAGACAGGAGGATCACAAGTTCAAAGCCAGCCTCAGCCACTTAGCGGGATCCTATCTCAAAATAAAAAAATAAGTGACTATGGATGAGGCTCAGTGGTTAAGCACCCATGGATGCAAACCCCAGTACCATCAATAAATAAATAATTAAAAATAAATAAAAAAAAGAAATGTAAGATGTATGTCTGTCAAACATAAAGATTGTGATGTATAACCTAGTACCTCCATTCTAGATCCCCCTCCCCCTTTGACTATAGTAGCTCCCTCACCTGTGTACGCCCACCTGTTTCCGCCCACCTCTTTTCAAGGACCCCTTCTGGTACCCAGCCATCCTCTTCCTGTGAACTCTGAATCACTTTGACCCTCCCCACATGTGCGGCTACCCCCACCCCCAAGCTCTCCCAGTCGCCGCCCACTTCCTCTTGCACCTGCCTCCACCTAATCACACCAATCGCACAGACTGTGCACCTGAGCTCCTCCAATTAGGGCGAAAAGCAGTTCTGCATCAGGTTGGAATTAAAAACCCCTCACTTCCTTGCTAGGCACGCATTTTTCTTTCACCCTTTGGCCAAAGTAAAATTTCTGCCTTGCTCACCCACACCCAACCACAAGTTTGATTTCATTTATAACAGAAAAAAAGAAAAAAAAATATACGAGGAAAGGACAGTCCTCAACAAACCCGGGGGAAGTGGTGTTGTGATGCCAAACAATGAAATTGCACCCTTACCTCACACTGTGTAAAAGAATGGCAACTCAGATTGCATTACACACTTGAACATAGCCCCCAAACTGTAAAGCTACCAGAAGAAAACATGCGGGAAAGCTGCATAGCATGCATCTGGGCAGGGATTATTTAGACTCGATCCCAAGGCGCAGTCCATCGAAGCAGAAGTGGACAGTGGGCTTGCACTCCAAGCTCCTGCAGAGTGATGAGACAAGCTGGGAGCTGGGAGCAAGTACCCGCAGGCCGCACAGGTGTTCAGGGTTAGTGTCCCGAACATGCAAGGAGCTCAAGCAACTCTAGAAGGAAAGCAAGGTCCAACTACGAAATGCGCAAGGGACTTGCAGAGATGCTTCTTAAACGAGGACGCACAAGCGGTCAACACATATGAAAAAATGCTTGACGTCACTGTCATGAGGGAAATGTGAACCACAGCAGGACACCAACGCACGCCTGTCAGCGACTGTTACCAAAACCAGAAGATAACCAGGTGACAAGGACGAGGAGGAAACTCAACCTGTCCCCTGCTGGTGGGAATAACCTAGCACAGCACTGATGGAAAAGGGCGTGGAGATTCCTCATAAATCCACAGCTAGAACTGCCGCAGGATTCAGCAGTCCCAACCATGTGAGTCCGGCTGCCCTGGATGGCCACACTCCGGGGCCACTGCGGTGCTGTACACAGCAGCTAAGTGGCAGAAGCAGCCCATGTCCATCAGTGAAGCAGCAGGCAAGGAAGATGCACAAATGCACGGTGGGCTACTACTTCTTACAAAAGAAGGAAGTTCTGTCATTTTCCACAACACAGATGGACGTGAAGAACAATTTTGCTAAGGGGAATACATCAGGCACGGAATGACGAACAGCATATGTTCAGTTCATCCCTGGAAACTAAGACACTGGAGCTCACAGAAGCAGAGAGGAGCAAGGTGCTCGCAGAGTCTGGGGAGGGTGGGAGATGGTGGTCAAAGGGTCCAACACCTCCGATGAGGGATCAGCGGGGTCTTTTAGATCTATCGCACAGCATGGTAAACATTGTGAATAATAGCATGCCGTGCACTTCAGAATCACTTAGATTTTTTGCAAAAGAGAGAGAGAGAGAGGGACAGTAAGAGAGAGAATCAACTTTATTTAGTTTTTCATGTGACTCCAACTCTTAGCTGTGTACACAGTGCTGGGGTTTGAACCCGCATCCTCACGCATGCCAGACAAGAGCAATACTGCTGAGCCACTGCTCCAGCCCCCACTTAGATTTCGAATGCTCTCATCACACAAGAAGGACAACTGGTGGAGGTGGACATGTTAATTAGTTTGATTTAATTATTCCACATTAGATTCATAAATCATACTTTCACTTTATATCCCATAAGTATATATAATTATGTATTTTCAATTTATAATAAAATTATAATTAGGTATGATGGAAAAAAATAGATTCTTGTTTTCAAGTGTGTCTACTACGGGGTGTAGACCCGGGTTCCTTAGAGAACCTGTAGATTTTTCTTCTGTTTTGCTGCTGGGTTGACTGACGGTATGGGCTTTTCCCTCCCTGTACTGAAATGTCAGGCAGGGCCTTCCGCTCCTCCTCTCTCCTTTCTTCTTCTTTTCCTGGTGTGTGATAAGAAGCTTGCGTCAGCTCTCAGCCACCTCCGCCGCACTTCTGTGTTCACTACCCTTTGTAGAGAGAGAACAGACCTGATTTGTCTTAAATACAGCCAGCTTCCTCCTGGGAGGTGGTGCAGGTCAGCCTCTGGTTTTGGCATCTGAGACATTAACGGGGACACTGCATCTCTGGTTCTGGTGTGTCTGGTGCCTCACCCGCCACCAGGTCCCTGCTTCTCTGCTAGAGGATCACACTCTGATGCACTCTGCAGGGCTGGCTGAGTGCATCTAACTGCAGCTGGCCCCAGAGCCCCCAGACGTGCAGGAAAATCACGCGAGTGAACGGAAACGTGGGACATTTTCCGTAAGGAATTGGGGGGATGCCACAGCTGCTTGGTGACCTTCTGTCATTGGGGCTGGGGTGGGGGTAACAGCCCATAGAAGACAGGGGGAGGCTGGGCAGGAAAGAGGTGAATCCTTGTTACAGGGGGTGGGGGGTGACCGTGACAGCAACAGCCACCAGCGCCATGGGCCCTAGCAGGGGCCTTGCCCCAAGGACTCCAGGAGTGAGACTATTCTCATCCCCACAGTGGGTATATCCTCATCACAGGCTCAGGGAGGCTACATGACTTGTCTGCGGTCACAGCTGTTGCTCTGCTGAGACAGCTGGCTCCAGGTGGGCCCTCTCCTGAACCCAGCCTCAGCCTCTGCTCAGAGGCTGCCTGCAGAAGCATGGGCAGAATGTGCATTGCTCACTTCCACCTCAGTTTGGTTATTAAAGGTAAGGGTGCACCCGTCTGGGAGAAGCACAATTCACCTATTCATGCCACCTGTGTGTTTGGGAGAGAGCCGTAAACAGTGAAGAAAAGGGCTGGGGTGAGCTCAGTGTAGAACACAAGCCCAGCATGCTGGGTGCCTGGGTCCAATGCCCAGCACCAAAGTATAAAATAAAATGAGAAGAAAAGCAGCAGGTGCCCAGATGAATGCCTGTTTTTCCCTGGAAACCCTTCTCTCTAGTCCACACGCTTGCCTGAGCATGGAGACCTCAGAATTCATTCCTCCCCAGCCAGCAAGAGACCTCACAGTTGTCTGAAGGCAGACAGTCCCGTCCTGGCGATGGATCCCAGCACTGTCAGGAAGCCCCTCTCCTCTGCTCACCCTAGTGCCAGCTGGAACCATCACCAGGGAGGAGGCCGGGCCAGGAGGGGGCCTGCTGTGGGCTGGGCTTTGAGGTGACCTCTCCCGGGTGGTCCTGATGAGCTGATTATTTATCTATTACCAGCTAGAGGGACTCCAGCCACTGTCCCCAGAGCTTCTGGGAGGGCAGAGGGCCTAAGGAAATAGCCCTCCTCCCTCTCCATATAACTGGGCATGTTCAGAGAGGGCACCATGGGCAGTGACCAGGCAGGCTTCAAGAGAGGGCTATGGTGCTTCCTAACCCTCTGAGCGTCAGCATCTAAACTCTAGACGGGAGTTAACATGTGAGTTTCTCTTAGCAACAAATGACTCATTTTCAAAGTATGGACCAAGACTGCAACATATTAATTGTAATTACATATTGCATATTGAAAGTCTAGTGATTCTGGTATCAATGGCACCCCAAGGGTCTGCTACCAATTTGCAGTTCCTGGTGGAGACTGTGGGGTGGAATCCCAGCAGGCGGAAGCTGGTTCCTGGCCCTCTGCTCTGTCCTTGGCAAACCTAATTTATTTCATCTGCACAAGGACCCCGTGACCCGCATCTCTCTGGTGAGGAATCCCAGGCCCTGGTGACTGGCATCCTGTTTATGCACTTGCTCAGTGCTCAGAATCTTCAAATTCCAGTCCTTATCAGCTCTCTGATGGAAAGCCCGTCCTGATGTGCACCTTGCAGGTGGCCCACCCAGTCCAAGCATGGAGACCCTCATCCCCCACGCATTGCACCTAGCTCTCGGCACGGCACAGACTGTCCACACCACCCCAGGTGCACCCAGCCCGTGCTTCCCAGCACCCCTCTTTCCAGGGCAGCAGGGGTCCAGCTCAACTCAATTCCCGAATTCTCTCCAGCCAGATGTTACAGTGCAAAAATCTCCTGTTATTTTCATTTTCATTTCTTTCTTTCTTTCTTTTTTTGAGAGAGAAAGCAAGAATCCTGTTATTTTCATTTCCCAAATCATTCTCAGTGGTGACCTACTTTTGCCCAAGATGACACATAGCTACGAGGTGGCACCTCAGAGGCGCTAACCTGGATCTCCCCAACACCCGATGTTCTTCAGCTCTGGCCCCTTCTGCTGCGTGGAGGGAGGCTGCACGGCCAAGGTCTGAGGCTGCCTGAGTGGCAGGCACAGAATAAAGTGAGACATTTCTTCCTGCTGATTTTTTTTATTGAGAAATTTATTTTTTGAACAACCATTTAAGTTTTTAATAAAATAATAAAGTGTATATAGATTCTGGAGATTAGATTTACCCCCAAGAGTGCCCCCCTCAGTTACCCACCCTTATTTACCCACCCTTATCCCTCCCTTCCCCTTCCCAAAATATCTCTGAAAAAGTATTAGGCTGTGTAACATTACACCTTATCTAGATTTAACACATGATAATAGACCACCTTTCTCAATGGCCAGGGTCTAGTTCCAGCCTCCACAGAGGAGTGGAGACATTTGACCCTTGGTTCTCTGGGTTAAGCTGATTTCACTCAGCATGATTTCTTACATAGCCATCCATTTACCTTCAAAGGCTGCAATATCATTGTTTCTAATTGCTGTGTAAAATTCCATGGTATAAATGTACCACAGTTTTTGGATCCATTCATCCAGTGAGGGACATCTGGGTTGTTTCCATAATCTAGCAATAGTAAATTGAGCTGCTATGAACATTGATTTTGCTGTGTCGCTATAATGAGCTGATTCTAAATCCCCTGGAAAAATACCCAGGAGTGGAATAGCAGGATCGTATGGTGGGCTCATCCCTAGTTTTTTGAGGATTCTCCACACTGCTTTCCAGAGGGGCTGTACCAGTCTGCAGCTCCACCAACAGTGTGCTGGTGTGCCTATTTCTGAACTTTGTCAAGGCTATATATGCTAAACCCTCAGCCAGTATAATACTAAACGGAGAAAAGCTGAAAGCATTTCCACTAAAATCGGGAACAAGACAAGGCTGTCCGCTCTCACCACTTTTATTCAATATTGTTCTTGAGACCCTAGCTGGGGCAATTAGGCAAGAGAAAGAAATCAAAGGGATAAAAATAGGAAGAGAGGAAGTCAAACTCTCTCTTTCTGCTGATGACATGATCCTGTATCTGGAGGATCCTCCTGCTGATTTTCACGCCCATAGGTCTCCAAGAGCGTAGAGAGGTCATGTGATAAATAATACCGAGGCAGGGGTTTTGAGATGAGGCTGGGTTCTCTGCTCCTGCTGGCAAATGGAGTTCAGGCCAGCTACAGATTTCTGTGACCAAAGTAACCTGTTTCTACTGTTTGCAGATATTCCCAGTTAAAACTGGGAATCTGGGATGGCTGCAGGTTTCTGCGGCCGAAATAGTATCAGCAGCTCCGCACCTGAGAGCTGGGTTTTCCCGCTGCTGTTGAGTGGTACGTTGCAGTTTTTGGCGAGGAAGCGTAACCTGGGAATTGGTTGGCGCCAATCTTCTCCTGGGGTTCCTGACTCACAAATGTGAAGAATAAAATCCACGGACAACCACAGAAGGGAAGAATAGAAGGAGTAGGATTTATTTAAGGAAGAAGAGTATCCCCAGAAGGCAGAGGGGCACCTGGAAGCAGGATACCATCTTATGTGTGTTAGGTCAGGGATTATATTGGTTTTGGGTGTGGGCCTTGATTAAGGTTCTTGTCAAGCAGGCATTGAGAATAGCACCAACATCATTGGTTAAATTCTGCAGAGCAGGTGGCAACTCTTTCCCAGTTCCCATCAGTGTCCACCCCCACTTCTTAGTTTTCCCACCTCTGGGACAAAGGAGTTCTCCAGCAGGCGAGCCTCATGGTCTTTTGCATTTGAAGGCCCTGAGGGTGCCTGCTAATTTCTCTACTGGCAGCTTCTAGGTGTGTTTGAATGGGGCCCCCAGTCCTGACTACCTGCCTAATCTCTATCAATACCAAGGCCTTAACGCCTTGGTGGGTTTAAGGGCCTTGCAATGTGAATTAATATTTTCATCCTAGCAAACTTTGGCTGAGACCACCTGCGATTGAGCAGGGAGTTTAAGTCTAAGCCCCAGGCACCCAAGAGAAGGGGCAATGCTGTGAGTTCTGAATAATTTTATTATCTGCTCTGTAAGAATCACATCACTCCACCCACAGAGACCTACTGTGCGGCGTCATCTTGGAGAGCCACAGTTTCCTCTCTCGGCTTCTTGGATCCTTGTTAGATATCTTTGTTTCTAGGTTTAGAATGTTTGTGTTCTTTTTTTCGTCTACTGTGATTTGTGATGGACAGTTGAACAGCCCTCCAGGCTTGAAGTGCCTATCTGGAAATGGTGGTACATTTTCCTGAAATGTTTTCTTTGATAAACCGAGTGCTCCACTTTCTCGAGTTTTCAGATACTTGATCTCCTCCACTGACGCCCTATTTTCCACAATTTTTTCTTACTTATTTTCTATTTCTTTGCCCTTTAATCCTGCCCCTTTTTCTTTGAAGGGGAGGTGCTAGACACTGAACTCAGGGCTGAGCAACACCCCAGCCCTTTTTATTTTTTTCATTTAAGATGTGGTCTCACTAAGTTGTTGAGACTGGCCTCAAACTTGTGATTCTCCTGCTTCAGCCTCCCCAGTTGCTGGGATCAGAGACGTGTGCCACAGCACCCACAGGCTCTGCCTCTTTGAGACACTGCTTCCATCTCACCTTCCACCGAATTTCTGAACTTCTGTGAGTGCCTCTCCAGCACTCTGTTTTTCGTACACAGGCTATGGCATCCCATAACCCTCCTCTGCAGCTCACTTTTTGCGTGAATGGAACGTTCAGGAGAAGGTGTAGAACTGTTTGAGTGTGCAGCCGCCGTCTCTTAAGCGGAGGCCGAGGGCTTCGTCACGGGCTTATGTGGGGCTCACTTAGCTCCTAGGGTTGCTCTGAAGCAGGGTTCACAGCAAGCAGAGGGACAAAGAGGTGGAACACTAGGATGTGCAGAAGCAAGGGCCGGAGGAGGCTGAGAAGAGGCCGCTCAGGGGGCAGGGTGAAGCGTGTGTGACTGTGTGTGTGTGTGTGTGCACTCTGTGTGTGTGGTGATGTGTGATGTGTTTGTGGGGTGTGCGTGTGACGTGGTGTGTGTGTGTGTGTGGGTGTGTGAGATGTGTTTGTGTGTGTGCACGCTGTGTATGTGGTGTTTGTGTGTGTGCGTGGTGTCTCTGTGTGTGTATGTGATGTATGATGTGTGTGATGTGTTTGTGTGTGTG
>PVKS010010351.1:0-60471 GCA_004027875.1 Aplodontia rufa | reverse complement strand
TTTGGATGTTAACAATAATACCCGCAGCCAAACGCCATTGGCATCCTAGTGGCCGATCCTATGCACAAGTCATGTAAAAAGATCCCATTGATAACCAATGACATGGACCCGACCCGCTCTTAATCTGGGGTCGAGGTAGTGTTTGTGTTTTTCCACAGAAAAATGATGGTCCCCAAAAGATTCCGGAACGACTTGTGCGTCAGCTTTCTGCTTCTGATGGGACATCAAAATGACAGGAAATCCTACTGAGCTTTGTTCCTGCTAAAAGGGATTTCCTGACTCCTCCCTCCTCCGTGTCCCCGAAACAATTCCTGTTCCAGTAAAAGTAAAGGTGAATGCCCGGAACATTCAGCTCTATCAAACCTAAAGGGATTTCGGATTCACAGCGGCTATTGGACAGCCATTGTGGCTACAACTGCAGCTGCTGCGGCCAGGGGACTGGCTGTGCACCATTCAGTGGCCACAGGGACAGTGGTAAATACATTGTTCAGCCAAACAGACTGCCTTAAGGACTCAATAGCTAATTAATGAACATTTGCAAGTGGACCTAATGCTGTTAATTGCTGTATGATATTTCACATGTCTTGTTCCCCACTGTTCAAAGATATTTTGTGTAACACCTGTTTCTTATACTATGCACAATTTGTTTATGTCTATATCTCATCTAAGTGAGATGGTAAGAGGCCCTTGGAACAACAAGTTTAAAAATTTAACCACTTTGTTAATTAGAGAAATTAAGGCTCTAATTGAGAGCCGAGTTCCACCTATATCTTTATTTGGTTTGCTACCAGGATGTCAAAAGCCCTTAAAAAATTGATCTGGCATTGGTGCCTAGATTGGAGTGTTAAGTTCAGATATAATTTTCCTCATTTATCGCTCTTACAGCTGATGGCAGCAGCAACAGACTAAAATCATACAATATCCTGCTGGCACAGCAGCAAAGGCAAGACCCCCCCCCCGCAAAGTATGATTTCATATGTTAAAGGAGACATGAGTCCTTGAATCAATGACGGGTACGATGGAATGGATGCCTTACTGACCTAAGAAAGGGAAGCAACCATGCTGTTGCCCATCCCCATGATGGGTAAAGAGGGTTATCGCATTCCACAACCTAAGACAGATCCTGGACGTTTTCAAATAAAATAAATAGGGGGAATTGTTGGGTCTGCCCTTCACTCCATTTCAACAGCTGCCCTAGAGTGCTCTTGTTACTATTTCCACAAGTTCCTTCAGGAAGGGCTGCTAGGTCGTGCTTTGCTAGGCTTCCCAATTCTTATGCAAAGAGTTAGGATGGGTTGGAATGTGCTAACCACAGGCTGTTCCCTACCTAGTTGTTTGTCTGTACTCAAAATCTGCATAACCCCTGGCAACTCCCTTAGAAGGATTGTTGATTCCTTGGCTTCTCCCCTCCGAATAAAAACCCTGTGTGCCTTGATAATAAACTGATTCTGGGCTGCCACAGCTGCGTGTGGTTGACTTGTTTTCCCCGGTTGGGAGGGAAGGGGTCCCCGGATGAGGAGGGGCCCAGGTTCCAGCCGTCGGCATTCACCTCCTGATCGGCTCCCAGGGGACAATCCAGCTCCCCACACCCAGGTGCGCAAAGTGGTGCTGAGGACCCTGGTTTGTGCAACCCTGGTGTGGGAGGCAATCCTGAGCACCCTGTTTTGCTGAGCTCCCCAGATGTGAGAGGTGGTCCTGAGCACCCTGTTTTGCAGTGCTCCCCAGGTGTGGGAGGTGGGTCTGAGGACCCTGGAGCACTCCCCATGTGTGAGAGGTGGGGCCTGAGCACCCTGGCTGCCCAAGTGGGGCTGTTCCCTGCGTGCCTTTCTTCCACACTTGGATCTCAAGGGTGACCCGTTGTTGTTCCACAGCGTTTCCTGTGTTCTCCTTCTAATAGGATTTCAGATGGCAAGGATCTCTGCAGTAGGAACTCGGATCCCTTCTGGTTTCCTGTGTTCTCCATCTAATAGGATTTCAGATGGTAAGGATCTCTGCAGTAGGAACTCAGATCCCTTCTGGAGGTCCTGGTGAGCCAGAGCCTAAGAATAGATCAGCCTTAGCTCATAGGAGCCTCTAGAGAGGCTGAAAGCTGGTGGCCCCAGCCTGCTGGACCCTCCTTAGTGCACTCTGGAACAGGAGGGGCGGGGCGGGAGTCCTTCTCCCAGAACACCCTGCTGCAGTGTCCAGTGTCGGGGCTGAGCCTGCTGGGCCATTCCCCCAGCACTGCCTGCTGTTCAAAGCCTGGCCTGCAGAGTGGCTGCCCTGAGCCTGGAAGAGATTGCTCACCCAGTGACATGGTACAAAGCAGCTGGCCCCACAGGTGGGATGGAATAATGCAGAGTGATTAGGCTGGGTGAAAGCATGGGCAGATGTGGGCTCAGGGTTCCTGACCTCAGCCCCATGCATGTGTGCTGCAGAGGCTGGGAGGCCCAGGAGGGTGTGGAGGGCTGATGGGCCCTCAGAGCCCCCAGAGTCTCCTACAGAGGGTGGGTTGCTTCCTGCCAAGGCGAACTGGTAGGAGCCATATTCTGCAGAACAAGGTCACCACCCCAGGCTGAGACCTGGGGCCCTGGAGCACCTAGGTGGGGCAGGCCCTCCATGCCTGTGGGGCAGTTGCACTGAGGGCACTCCCAGGGCTCAGGACCTTGGCTGTGTGCACGCCTCCAGACCAGCGGGCATGCCATGCCCTCTCTGGGGGTGATGCTCTGGACCATCCAGCATCCGTCCAGTCACTCAGGATGGTGATGGTGGGGTAGGTGACAGAGGAAAGAGAGGGGCAGTTGCTAGGAGGGAGACCTGTGCTGGGTGGGCAGGGGTCTGGTCCCAGGCCTGAAGGATGAGCTGGAGGAAATGGGGGGGGGGCTCTCCAGGGCCAGGGGCAGACGTGCTGGTGGGGTACCTGGAGGAGGAGGTGACAGGCAGGGGAGGCAGGGCTCTGAGAGGCTGGGCAGCCAGAGGAAAGCAGGTAGCCCAGAGAGCAAGTTCTCCCCTTGCAGTGTGCCCTTTCCTCTGAGTGAAGAGAGGCTGCCAACCCCCACCTGGTGGGAATGGGGGAGAGGAGTGCATGGCCCCACCCTAGGTCAGCGTCTGCATCCATAACTGAGGCACCCGGGAAGATCAGCCCCCTGAGAACTTTTCCTGCAGCTTTCCAGAGCTCTTATGAGGAGAGGCAGTTGTTAGTGTGCATGGTGACCCTCAAGGACTGAGACCAGAGCCAGGGGGCTGCAAGGTCTCAGAGCAAGACGGGGTGGAGGCAATATGTCCAAGGATGCCTGAAGTGCCTTCCTCAGGTGCTGGGAGGCTCTGACCACTCAGGTCCACTATGGGTCCTGCGCCTGTGCCCAGCAGGGAGGCATGACGAGGTTCCAGGATGCTGCCACCAGCATCCCTGCAGAAGGAGCCAGTCATGCTGTGGGCACAGGCCAGGGCAGGAATGCCTTTGGACTGCAGCCAAGTGGGCTGGGCCTTTTGAAAGCAGGAGCCAGCAGGTCCTCTGCAGTGGATGCTGTTTCCAGACCTTCCCGGGATGGTTTGGGTCAGTGCCTCTGGTCATGTCTGGATTCTTCAGATGTTTGGGCAGCTGGCCAGAGGTTCTGTGCTTGCTGGCTTTCCGCTAGCACTGTATTCAGAGCACTTTGCCAGGAGGCCCCCAGGGCAGTGTGCCTGTCCACATAGTGAGCATTGGGTGTGATGATCCAGTGTTCTGCAGGATCCCGACTTCTCAGCTATGCTCAGAATGATGGATGATGAACTGATCCAGTGAGCCAGAACAGGGCAAGACGCAGAGAGTAACCCCTGAGGCCAGCAGAGCCAGTAGGTACATAGCAGCCATGGCTCTGGTGTCCAGTGGCTCTACCATGCTGGGTGCTGGAGTCCAGAGGCCTCGGGGGGCTCTGGGTGTGAGGCTCAGAGGACCTGACTCAGTGGCCAGTGGGGGTGGGAGGATGGCTGTCTGTGCTGCCTTCACTGATAGTCCTCATGCTGGGAAGGATCTGGATGCTCGATTCTCTCCCATAAAGCCTCCTACTCCTGTCATGTGACAGGGACGTAGACTTCACTTTTGCCTTCAAATGCCCAATGGGGGCTAACACTGGGGTTGAAGGCTTGGCCTCCAATTTGCATCTGTCTCCTTGACTCCAAGTCATTTTAGATCCCAGGAATGAGATCTGATCTATAGAAATCTCAGGGTGCTCCACAGAGCAGCAGCTTTTCTCTGGGACAAGGTCTACCTGACCATCAATCCCAGGGTGAGGATGGGCAGGCCACACCCAGGGACGGCTTCTGTGGCAGCTGTGTGAGTCCTCCAGCTGTGTGAAGCCTGCCGTTACCTACGACGGCATCTCCGGAATCAGGGATGAGGACGTGGCACCCTGTGTCCCAGGGCAGCTCCTTTCATGCTTCTCACTCTGCGTTTCCTGTCTGGTTTTGGGGGCAAGCAGTCGGACTTGGTTTGGATCCCTGCCAGGCCTAGGACCCCAGTGACAGCGGAGCAGGATGACTTGAGCCACTGCTTCCTGCTAGCCACATGTAGCCCTTTTGTGTTCTCCTCCTGGTCAGCGTCCTAGTGCTCTGAGACTCAGAGACCTTGGCCTGACCCCACAGACCTCTGCCTGTGGGATTGGAGGCGGGGACCCAGAGTGCACACAGAGCAGGAGCAGCCTGCTTCTCCTGAGTAGCTGCCTGGCTGCAGGAGGACCCTGGACACAGGTCAAAAACACCAGAGCCCCAACTCTTCTGCCTTGGTCACATGAGGGGCAGGCCCAAGGGTCTGCCTCACTGCAGTGAGTCAGAGCCAGCATTCCAGGGTTTGATTTGTCACCAGGAATGTGGGCCCCCACCCATGTGCCCAACATTCTGCAGTGTGGCATTTCTATGGGTGAGCTGACGTCCCACCAGCTGACTTAGGCCCTTCTCTTTGGAGGCAAGGAGGGTACTGAAGGCCAGCCTTGTCCCTCTCACCCACCCTGGACTCCATACACGTCTATCCATGAGAGAAGGCAGGCCATCCTGGAGACTGCTGGGGGACAATTTGTCCTGGGATGAAAGCCCAGGTCATATTCTCTTAACAGCTGAAAGGTAGGAAATGGATGGCCCTTTCTACTAGAGAAGGCTGCTCTGCTGCTGTCCCAAGGCTTCGTCCTGCAGTGGGGCTGTGGTGAGGACACTGTAAGTCTGAGCATGTTTGAATCTAGAGTCTTCCAGGAGCCAAGGGGCAGAGACCCCACCCATGGCTTCCCAGCTGCTACGTGCCCTGGAACTCCCCTGCATAGCCCAAGGGCTGACAGGACACCCTGCCTCAGGAGCACCCACTCCACGAAGGGCTGGCCCATCGAGGACCAAGGGAGGTCCTGCCCATGGATCTGAGGCCACCAGCCAAGACTCAGAGCCCTGGCCAGGCCGGAAGACTGGGACCATTTCCTAGGACATGGGCGCAAGGTGAGCTGGGGGAGAATTTCTCTCCAACACTGCAGGGAGATGTGACTGGGAACCCAGGCTGGGGAGGGGCCATGCCAGGGTGATGCAGGATATGTTGAACTCCGTGAAGGACCAACTGGTCAATGTCACAGGTCTTGGTAGTGCACACCTCAACTCTGACCTTGCATTCCAGAGCAGCTGAGGATGGTGCTCCTGAGTGTGTGTGGCTGTCCTAACAGTTCCTGCCCATGGGGACCCTGGTCTGCCACACTCCAGGCCAGGTGGTCAGGGGTGGCTGCTTTGAGCAGGCCTTACTCTCTCCCACGGTGACCAACGGCCAGGCTCCAGGCGGGTGCTCGCTGCTCCTGGCTGCACCAGCCCCTCTTGGTTTTCAGAAGCCCTGGCTCTGGAGATCAGGCGTGGACTTCCTGGCCTGGTGGAGTCCTGTCTAACTTTGGAAGGACCCGGCCCCAAGTGGGAAGGGTGGGATGCCTCCTGTCCATTCTGCAGGTTCACAGGCGAAGGTTCGGGAAGCCAGAGATGATTTATGACTGCATGGAGGCAAGAGTGCATGTCAGGGGAGCTCCAGCAGAGCCCGGGGCCAGCATAAGGACACCCGTGGGCACACGCCCAGCTCCTACCCCATCTCTCCCAGGCCTGGGCTGGGCCTGCCTCTGTGAGGAAGGTAGATGGCCAGATCGCTGGGTGGGGAAGGAGCCATACTGCCCGAGTTGTTGACAGCAGAATGCCCAGGACAGTGACCCTGTCCATCCTAGGGCCCCTGTACAGCCTGCTTGTTGCCCTCAGAGCAGCTACCTGCCATTGTGGGGCCTGGGTTTGCCTTTGCTGGGGTTAGGATGAAGGACCACTTGGCTGGGCACCTCACTAGATGGTCCCTATCTCCACACGGCCCTGCTTGGGAGCAGTGCTGTCCACAAGCCCAGGAGAGAGACTGGCTCAGCTTGACCAGTATCCTGGGGTATCCAGTAGTCACCAGACCCAGGCTCTGGCTGACCTGCTCCTCTCCCTGGGAATGACTAGGGAGGGGCTGCTTCAGATCCCATGGTCCCAGCAGGTGGCGGAAGGCATGATGTGGAAGGGGAAAAGCCACAAGAGACAGTTTAACACAGGTCAAAACACCAGGCCAAGGCCAGGGCGTGGCAGGCTGGAAGCCCCTGGGGACGCTTCTGCCCCAGAAACCCACCTTCAGGCATGGGGTGGAGGCCTGAAATCCACATCTTATACACGCCTGGATGTAGCACCCTGCGCTGGCTACAGGTCTGCATTTCCACCAGAATCCTCCTCCTCTGCTCTGCTGGGAAGTGCTCCAGGGTGAGCCCCTCCTTCCCTGCCTGGCAGTGCTACACTGCCACCACCCCTCTGCTCTCTGACATCACCACCTGCTGAGTTAGCACATGCTAGACACAGCTGTCCTCTGCTGAGAGGAGGGCAGGCTGCCCAGCAGGCACGACCAGGAGGGACAATGGCTCCCTCCCCAACACATACACACCCAGTGTCCCAGCTCACTTGCTTCTTGCCCTTAGTGCTGGAAAGCAGAGACTCAAACCCATGCACATGCAGGGTCAGGGGAGTGGAACCCCATTTGGAAGGGAGTGGGGCAGGGGGTAGGTGAACTACTATAGAAAGGCTGAGGTTCCACAGGGAGTGGGACACACAGGCCCTTGCGGGGTTCGCTCAGCTCTGCTGAGGACGCAGGTGAGCAGTCTGTCCACCCTGAGAGGACACCAACAGGGTAGAAATAGGCAGTAGAGGCCTTGCCATGAGGGACCCGAGACAGAAATTGTGGCACAGTGCTCACAATGTCCCTGGTCCACATGGGAAGGTTGAGAAAGCAGCCTCCTACCCCAGGGGACGCAGCGGACTCAAGTCTGAGGAGTCTGAGTGTGGATAGCCAGTGTCAGGTGGCCGGTCTGGTTCTGGGAAGCCGTTTGTCATCCTCTGCTCGTCAGGGAGCGATGCAGATGACAGGCAGTAATATTCAGAGCATGATAGTGCGCCTCGGGGAGGCCGGGTGGTGGCACGATGGATTTCAGGTTGAGGATTACGATCTTAAGTGGCGTTTTACAGCCGCTGGGTTTGCAGCCTGCCCCTGCAGAGTCTGCTCAGCCAGCCCCTGCCCCTGCCCTGCCGTGGCAGGGCTCGCCTCTGGGTCAGCCCTCTGCAGCCTCCTTTCTCCTCCACGCTGCTCAGAGAGCAGCTCTGCCAGGCAGGGCCTCGTGTCCTAGGGCCTTTTAAGGCTTTGATAAGTGTCAGGGCAGCTGGAGTAGCTGGGTCTGTGGGGGTGGTGGAACTGCCCTCACCTCTGGCCATGGAAATGCTCGCGTACAAACAGGGCAAGCCTGGCACTGGGTGTGTCCAGGGAGAGGCTGGCTCACAGCTGTAACCCCTGAGGAGGCATTGGAGGTGGCCTGAGGGCTGAAGCAGTGTCTCCAGGGAGACAGGCAGGACTCCTCCCCTGCTGAGAGTTCAGCAAGGTGCTGCTGGGCATAGGCCACATGTTAAGGAGGTGAACCAGGGTGAGGCTGTGAGCATGGCTGAGGGCCACTTATGGTCACTTTCCCAAACTGTCCCCACCCCTTCTCATGGGTCCAGTTTTCTGGATTCCTGGGCAGCCCCATGCAGGGGCTCTCTCCTTTCTCCAAACATCAGATCCCTTGGGCCTGCCTGGACCCCTGCCTGGGTTGTTCTCTGGAGTTCTTCATGAGATGGAAGGTCACCTGCAGCTTCTGCCCTCTCCCAGAGCAAGGCCCTGACTCCCAGCAGGTGACATCCAGAGAGAGCCCAGGGCCAGGGGTGGGAGGCTCAGGAAGACCCTCCTTAGAGGATGATTTTCATGATGGCAGTGACATTTTAGGGATAGTAGTGAAGGGCCTTTGCAGAGGGAGGGAGGCTTTTCTGGGAGTTGACAGCCATTGCCATGTTCATCTTGGGGGTCAGGCAGGGGTGTCACTGCTTGCATGCATCATGAGCAGGATGAGCAGAAACCTGTGCACCTGAGGGCCGTGACACTGGTCAGCTGATAGGCAGACCCCCTACTTCCTCTGGGCCCAGCTTTGGAGCTCAGCAGGCCTCCAGTGGTCCCAGGGATGGGTGTGAGCTGTTGTCCTGGTGAGGTGGCCAGAGGCAGCATGCTGGCCCTGGATGGTGCTCCACAGCAGGGAAGCCCTGCTCAGCAGGTGCTGAGACCACAGGACCGACCACTGAATGAGAGGAGAGCAGAGACCCTCTCGGAGGGAGCGATGCCCCCAGCCAGGGGGCACAATCCACAACACTTGGAGGCAGCCTGGGTTCTCTGGGGAAGTGAAGGAGGGCAACTTGCCCTGGAGCCAGTCCTGGCATGGGAGGCTGGGGAGCTCAGCATTTGGAGTAACAACAAATGCAAGTTCTTTTGAATTCTCCGACCATTGAGGCCTGAAATACTTAAGGGATAAACAGACATATGTGCCCATAAATTATGGATGTAAATTACATCTCATGTATCAATTGTGAATCATATATTTATAATTTATTATCAATTATGCATCATATTTATATATGAATACATAAAGCCTTTTATCCATATTTATGTCTCATGTAGTTATACATTAATAGACTGCGTTTCTGCTTTCTATTTTTGCTTAGTGATTAATGTTGAGATTCTGTCCATACAGGACATATAGATGACCTGACTCTGAGATGGCTGCGTGCCAGGCCTTTGAGGGCCTATCATCTATTCATCCACTCCACCTTGATGGGTGTTTTGTTCTGGTCCAGCTTCTCACTGTGGTAAAGTGTTCTGGAAGGAATGTGCACACTTCTTTTGCCTCTGAGCACAGGAGAGTAGCAGATTTACTGACATCAAACCGTCCTTGCATTCTCTGAGTGCTTCAAGCAGGGACGATGGTTTTCAATGCGGTACTAAGTTCTGCTTTCTGATATTTGGTGGACAGATGTATGTCGAAAGCCCACATTTTATCAAAAGCCTGCAGTTTTTCTTGTCTACAAGGTGCTTGATGGATTTTGGTGGAACTGTGCAGGCTGCGGTCTGGCTATTTGAACTGAGGCCTGCATGTTCCGGCTGGGGTGCACGGGAGAGGGGCTGAATTGCTGCCTGCGTGCACTCTGGCCCTTGCTTTACAGGACGTCTGCTTCCAGGTGTTTCGTGGTGTCACACTGAGTCACACATCCGCATTGTCATACATCAGGAATCAGAATTGATGAGTTAATTAGGAGGGTGCGTGATCAAAGACATTGAGGCCCCGCCTGTCCTGCATGTGGTGGTAAATACTTCCTGGTACTGAAATGAGTGCCTTTTCTGTATGCAGAGCATGAACTTAACACAAGAGGTTTAATTCCCATTAATTTTATTAAACTCAGGTATGAAATTTGGGTCATTTTTAAATCTCGAGGACTGAGAGGAGCCTTCCACTTCTGTTGGAGTTCTGTGGATTTTTCTTTGTATAGCTTCCTGCCGTTGGACAGATAGACAAGGGAGCCTGGAAAGCTTGCTGGGGAAGCGTGTGATGAGGACTGGGGCCCAGAGCACAGTCTGTGGGCTTCCTGTGTTTTGGGTGGACAGGGCCAGCTGCACTCAGGCTGCCCTTCCACTGAACAGGAGAGGGGCTGGACAGAGCACCCAAGGCCTCAGCTGCCCTGCTTGGCTACTCTAGGCCATTCCATGGGCGATAGTCAGGTTATCTTGTGTAGTCAGAAGAGGAGCTGGTCAGGTAAAATTAGGGCCTCAGTGACAACAGGAAGAACCACAAGGGACACCAGAGCTTGTGACAGTCCCATGGTTTTTTCCCCAAGAAGACAGGAGAGGTGGGAGCACCATGCTGAGCAGCTGGTCACTGGGCCCTGTGAGTCCAGAAGCCCTGAGCTGGTAACCCATGAGGACTGCAGCACTGACTCAGCCCAGCCGCCAGTTATGAGGCTCCCGAAGCCCAGGCCACGGCTGAGCAGGGTCTCCTATTGGCACTCGGCACACAGGACACCCCAGAAGTCACAGCCTCCTCAGCATGCAGGTGGTCTCCATACATCGGCTGGCCGTGAGGTGAACCAGCTCCAAGTCAGGGGCCTGCCCCTTCCTGCGGGCCTGCAGTGGTGCCATGCGCCCCATTCCCCATAGCTCAGATTCTGGACTTCCATGCTCTGGACGTCCAAAGCAGCAAGGTCCCACTTCAATTTTCCAGATGAGTGAACTCCATGAGGAGGCAGAGAGGAGAAGGCCAGCTCAGGCAATGAGCTGAGGAACAGGAAGGACAAGGGCAGGTCCTCGTGCTGATTAACAGCAAGTCAAATGGAAGGTTTCCGCGTGAGTTCTTGCCCGTTTGATTCTTATGTAATTAACGGCAGTACACGGTGTGGTTAATAAGATTCCCTGACTGGTTTCTCTGGCTCCCACCTCCTCTCTCCAGGACATCCTCCATCTGGCCCACATGCTCTCAGGGACCACTGGCCACTGGTACTAGCTAGTGGAACTGGAAGTGGAGCATCAGCCACCTTGCGGAGGCCAGGGTGACATGCTCAGAGGAAGCTCTGTGCCCTGGCAGACTCTCCTCCATCTGCAGCCCACAGAGGCCACCAAGGCACTGGGTGTCCAGGCAGAGCTTCCCTTCTCTCCCTGGCTCCAGCATTTAGCACTAGCCCTGCAGACGGTGGGGCTCAGATGTCCACACACGGAGGTTCCAAGCAGGGTGGCCTCTCCCTGCCTTGTCCCTGCACTCACCCACACTGTTGCCTTTCCTCCAAGAGTTGGTTCAGTGCCACCTCCCCCGCAAAGCCTTCCAGAACCTGGCCCAGGCCAACCCCTGTATGTCCCCACAGCATGCTGGAGAGCCACACTGTACCCTGTGACCATGCCCAGCCTCGACTCTTCTCTTCCCAGAATGCAGGCTCCCTGGAGGGGACATGTAGAGTGGAGCCTGGCAATCTCGGTGTTTCCAGCTGTGGCCTGCACCATGCAGGGCCTGCGTGAATGACCGTCAGAAGAACTGAGGCAGGTGAGATTGTGTAGGTGTGGGGAGACGTTGCCTGTGGACACCTCGCCAGCTTCTGCCCCCAATTCCCAGGACCTGAGCAGTGGCCTAAGCAGTGGCTGAGGGACAGACAGATGGAGACCAGCTTCTGGAAGGACAAGGGGGACCAGGAATGGCTGGACAGGGGATGCAAGTCACGGGCAGGGCTTCTTCAGCTGCCAGGACACAGACTCTTCCTTCTCATGTGCACAGGTCCCTTGTCCCTGTGGGTTATAATTTAAGAGTGCCTTTGAGAAGCAGCTTTTTAAAAAAATTTTTTATGGTGAAAAGGATAGTCATTCACTATGACTTAAAGTCACACATTCACAAAGTGTAAGAAAGAAAGAACAAAGCATCGCCTGGAACCCCACCATCCAGAGAGGAGGGGGCGCCCGTCTCACTGCCCGCAGACAGGGAGCGTGGCGGGGTGTGAGCAGCCTGCATGGCCAGCTGCTGCTGGCTCTGGCACACGGAAAGCTGGCTCTCCTTCCGGCCACGCCCACTCTTCCATCTGAAGTCAGGGCTGTGATGAACTGTGGCTGTGCAGAGGTTCATACAACCAACGTCATCTTGATGGCCCCACGCTTGGTTCTGGTTATTTGAAATGAAAAACGATGCTACGGCGAGCTCCTTTGTATTTTGGTGAGAGCGCTGCCGATGTGTGCTGGGCTTTGCCAAAGGTTTCTGGCTCCCTCCCGCCTCCCTGCCCACGTGTCCGGCACACATGTCCTCCCTTGTCCCACTGTGGGCTGCTGCTCCTGAAGTCCACGCTGGGGGAGGCAGTGCCTGCCTGCTCTCGCCAATGGCGGCTTTCAGATTGAGCAGTGAGATAAGGGTGTTTTCTTATGTTCGTTGGCATGTTATGTTTTATGATGATAGTGGTAAAAAATGCTTTGTTACCTCACAAAAATTAATTTCTAGTGGATAAGAGTTCTCCGAAACTCACAAAGGCAATGCTGCATGAACTACGTGGGAAAGGGCAGGGCCCTTCATCAGGTAAGTCCAGAAAGTAGTCTTTAAAGACTTGAATTCAATTACATTTTTAAAATTCAGTAAGGTCAAAGAAAGTTGGAAGAAAATCAACAAAATGGGTGTTTCTAACACAAGACGCAAATTGATGCAAATGCACATTCAGATGGGGAAGGCACAGGAACTCGCAAGGATAAAACAACCTCTCTGGCTGTTCTTGGTGGCTCCTGGGCTAACCTGCCCCGCTGCTGGGGAGGCGGGGAGGCTGGGAGGCCAGGGGAAGGCAGCGCCCCAAGGCTCTGGGCTTCTGGCCACAAGTGGGTCACCTCCTGGGAGTGGGGTGTCCCGGGGTGGCTGCTTGGGCTGGGACCAAGGCTCCACACATAGCTAAGCACAGGCGCAGGGCCCCTCTGTGTGTGGTGCAGCAGGGAAGTGCTGGGGGCAGCTACTGAGCGAGCTGAGCAGGCAGAACAGGCACTGGGGCCCCACAGGAGCGGCTTAGTTCCCATTGGTCTGTGGCCCGGGCTGGAGACACCTGCACAGGCACAGTGGCGGATCATCCAGTGGCCTGCAACTCAAGAGCAGGAGGCGCTGTGCGGCATGGGAAGGGGAAGAACACCCTCTGGCTTCTGGTGAGGAGGAGCCTGGGACTGCATGCTCAGGGCTGGCAGAAATGCTGCAGCAGGCTCAGGGGGCCGGGGCGGCTTTGGTCCTTAGATCCTAGTCTGCCTTCCCCAGCATCTGCAGGAGGCGTGGCCACATGGTGACCCCTGGCCAAGGAGCCCAGAGTGTCCACCTGTGGCTCTGCTCTCAGGGGTGTGCGCTCCATGCTGCTGGCCCCGGGTGACCTCCACAGCCAGCGATGACTGTCCAGGTGAGATGACAAGGACGGAGGGAGTGGGAGGGAAGTGTGCCTTGGAGCGGAGTTCACACCATGGCAAGCCTTGTTAGGACTACGAGAAACGTCTCTGTGTTAACAGCATAAAGAAATGAAGTGACATTTTTTTTTTATTAAATGAATGTGGAGTTACAATTGAGGGGAAATATTGTCAAACAATCAAGAACAAATGTATTTAAACTTAGTTATCCAGGGCTAATGCCATGTCATGGATACCCTGCTTGGGTTCCCCATGTTGCTGTTTCCCCCAGAAGAAACCCTAAGTTAAATGGATGGCTTGTGGAGGTCAGAGATCTCTTTCTGAGATGATTCCCCCATATTCCCACCCTCCTGTCTCCTAGATATCCTTCCTAAGCCCTCCCCCACCCTGCCCCCCACCCTACGCCTCCAGGTATCCTAGGCAATCATACCCCTGTTTGCATAAAGAATCATACAATTTGAGGTTATTATTAGCTTTGCCATCTAACATATTGCTTCCCGATGTATTCTAGCTTCTACAGATGAGAGATACCATTCGGCCCTTGAGTCTCGAGATTGGGATACTTCATTTAGCATAATTCTTTCCATCTCTATCCATTTGATTTCAAAAGCCATAATAGCGTCGTCTTTAATGGCCGAGTAGTATTCCGTTGCATATATGTACCAAAGTTTGTTTATAGCAGCTCAATTTACTATCGCTAGACTATGGAACCAACCCAGATGCCCCTCACTTGACGAATGGACATTTTTAATAGATTGCCAAAATACACTTGCAGACGTTCCACACCTACCCGGTCATCAGTGGCCACAGCCAGCAAACCCCCGATCTTGGCAGCTTGCACAATGGTCACTTGGTGTCTTACAGTCAGGAACCTGCACGCAGCAGGCACCTCTGCTCAAGGTCCCTGTAGGCCACACCAGGGCATGGCAGGGCTCACAAGCATGTGTAGGGTTGGCTGGGGAGGACCCAGTCATCTCACGTGGCTATCTGCAGGCTGCATTCCTCACGGGCTGTGGGGTCTCCACAGGGTACCAGGTGGTATTTGACTTCTGGAACAAGAGGCAACAGGGCCTGGGCCGAGAGGGGCAGCATGCTTGCCCAGGCTGCTGCTGTGTCTTGTCCCTGACCAGGCGGCCTACTAAAGCTGGTCTCTGGGTCCAGTCATACCGAGTGCTGGGAGTTGGCTCCACCTTTTGGGCCCGAGTGTCTCAGGATGTAGGCATCCTTTTAAAGCCATCCAGCCGCTCCCAGGGACAACTTCTCATGAGATGTAGGGGTGTAGAAATCTTTCTCAACATGATGTGGGTTATAGATTGCGTTATTAAAGACCAGCAGCTTGCTCCACACCAGGTGGAGTCAGGGTATGCACCGTGGGTGGCAAGGCATGGTCCCAGAAAGCAGGGGGACTCCATTAAAGCCCTGGTGTGAATCATGATTGTGGCTTATGTGGTCACAGGTGTGCAAATGGAAGGAGATGGGGACTTGCCTCCTCTTTGGGGAGAAAATACTTTGTTCTGGGGAAACTCCTGTCCCCAAGCTGTCCCCAGCTGTTTAAGGGTGCCTGCAGTTTCAGCAATGCACAGCCTGAGCTGGCTGCCGCCACTGGGCAGGCTGGAGAGACCATGGTGAGTGGTGTTCAGGACACAGAGAGGCCAGCCCTAGTGTGCTGTGACATGCTCCTGTTCCCCTGGCAGTGTCCGCTGGGGGTGAAAGGGAGGCCTGGCAGGGGGGCTTCTACTATGGGGTGTGGGTGTCCTGTGGGTCACTCCACAGGATAAGAGGACTGACTGGGGTAAGACCGCAGTGGCTAGGGACAGGGACCTGAGTGCTGGTGGATGTGAGCCAATCCCTGGCACCAGGTGAGGGGCTATCCAGGGGCCTAGCGGTCTGGACAGGCCACGTAGGTCTAGATCTGTGTTCTGCCTCCCTCCTGCCTGGCTGGAACCTGCAGTGCTTGCAACAAGGTGGCTTTTCAGGCACCATCTGTGGGATCAGAACTGCATCTTTCCCCTTGAGGCAAAGGGCACACAGAAGGCCTAAGTCACCTGATGTCCCCAGTCTCTGAAGCTGGAGAGGAGGCTGGTCACCAAGGGTGAGGGTGGGTGGGCACAGGGGACAGGCCAGGCACAGCTGGGCAGTTACTGGCCCTCCATGTGACTGGCCACTTAGGGTCTGCACCAGCTTCCCCACTGTCCCCAAAGGGTCCCTAAGGTCAAGATGGGCACCGTGCAGCAGCCCCAGAGTTGAGCCACATCACCAGCCCCACTCTGCTGCCTCTGAGCCTTGCATAGCTCTGCTTTCCAGCTGACTGAGACTGGGTAGGGAAAGGAAAACCACAGCTTGAGAGAACGCTTTGCAGAGGCCTGTGACCATGAGGAAAGGGACAGGGCCAGGGACGAGAGAGTGTGCCCCAGCAGGAGGGCTGGGTTGTGTGAGGTAGGGTCTCCCCACTCTCACCATGGTTCCCCAGGGCACACACAGAATCAGAATGAGGTGAGGCCAGGCAGCAGGAGCCTAGCTGGGCGACTCAGACTCCTTGGCCAGTCTGTGGCCTCATCATGGATGGAGGTGGGCAGGGGGAGGGGTGGTCCTAGAACAGCAGATGATTGCCATTAGCTCACCCTTAGCTGTAGCAGGCCAAGCTGACCTGCAGGTGTCCCGAGCCTGGAGCTGGGGCAGCCCAGGGGGCCTCAGCAGGGCCCCGCTGACCCCGTGGACTCTCCCTGAACGAATGCTTCCTCTCCAGCTGCTGCTTGCTGGCTGCACCATAGTCCAGGCTCTGCAGGGCCCAGCATGGCCCAGGCACCTGGCTGGGACTGATCGTCATCAGGGACTGCAAGAAGAGCCAGAGCTGGCCTCTTCCCAGGGCCCTGCCTGGAGGGAGACAGACAGGGCATGGTGAGAATGGGGATCCACAGGGGGTATGGAAGGCTCCAGAACAGTTTCCAGCATCGTCATCCCACAGTTCTGGAGGCCAGGAGACTGAAGTCAAGGCCGCAGGGCTGCACTCTCCCCAGGGACTCCAGGGGAGGGTGCTTCCTGCCTCTGTAACCTCTGATGGCCCCAAGCCTCCTCTGTCTCCATGTGGACTTCTCTGTATCTGTGCTCTCCCCCCTTCTTACAAGGACACTCGCCACTGGATTTGGAGACCACACTAAACCTAACGCTTCATTCCAGAATTCTCAATTGACGACATCTGCAAAGGCCCTATTTCCAAATGAGAGCCCATTCTGCCAGAGGGAGCCACACTACTGCACCTGGAGAGTCCAGGCCAGGGTTGGGGCCTGATGGAGGGGACAAGGTCCTGCCCTTCACTCTCCATTACTTGGAGGAGCAGGAGAGTGAAACTGGAGCTCCGGCATCCATCTGAGATGTTTCCATTGCAGAAAGTCACAGGGAATATGAATAACTTCCAAAACTCATCAAATTAATAAGCACACGGAAGCCCTGGCTGCAAGAAAAACTTATTTCAAATCCCTGAGATCTTAACCGTCATGTTCCATGAGTTTCTGGGAGGCTAACCCGAATGCTAATACCATTTCCAGTGCTGGCAATCCAATCTTAATTAAATCCGCAGCACGCTGATGAATGACTTTAACTATGACCTTCCAGCAGAAGGCAACGTGAGAAACATATTCCCCTTCCGTATCTGAGTCAGATTTCATAATCTTTGGGTGGATGAGAGGGTGGAAAGACTGCTTGCTCAGACTTGGAGGAGGAAGAACGGCCTCCCAAACGCTTTTCCTGGTTCCTGTAAACATAAAGAAGAGGCAGGGTCTGTGGGAAGTCGACTCCTTCTGTGGACTCAGTCACCATAAGCCATCAATCACGGGCCCAGGAGACATCTGCAGGTCATAAGATGTTTTACATCCAAAGCACAAATCAAAAGCCAGAAGATCAGTAGGAAAAGGAGACATGCTTGCACAGGCTCCAAGAGAGCCTGTGAGTCACGGGGCCTGCCCTATCTCGCAGGTGATCAAGGAACCCAGACTGTGGCTGTGGCGGTGCCCAGCTCAGAGCCACTTTCCTGGCTGCTGTTCCCATGTCCTGGCTGCTCTTGCATTGGCTGGCAGCTCTCAGCTGTTCCTTTTCTGGAAAATTGCCCACAGCAAAGCAGAGGCCACCTTTGGGGCCACACCTGACCCCTGGGGCAGACCAATATTGGTGACTAGCTGGCATGGTGGCCCAAAGGGCAGGCCCTGCCTCCAGGAGGGACTAACTCTGGGGTGCAGATCTTGCCACAGAGCTCCGCTGGGGTCAGGCTGTGTGTGGGCACCAGGGGGACCACCCACCCTGGTGATGATGGTTATTACATTATGTCACGTGAAGTCCACGGTGTCTGTCACTTACGATAAATGGTGCTAAGACCATTTTGTCTCAATCTAGCTCCCCTGTCAACAAATTATCTTTAAAAAAAGTGCGTCTATTTAGGAAACGTGAACCAGTCCCTCTGTAGCAGGGGTACACATGTGACCAATACCCATTCAAGTCAGTTCCAACTCAGGTGTCCACGTGACAGTCTGCCCAAAAGGCAGCTCACAACGTGGCATGGGTGACTCAGAGGGCCTCAGCTTTAGGCAGAGGGTCCTGACCAGGGTGGGGTTCTCAAGGGACACAGGAAAGACCAGCACATCCTTGCCGTTGCTATAAGCAGCCGTTTCCGGAAAAGCATGACGCATCACAACTGGGTTTGCAGAACGCGAAGGGGCCTGGTTTAGTCTTCCCCAAACTGGCTTCTAGGAAGAGGCATGGAGGTGAGGGGTGGCGGTGCCAAGGTGCCAGTGTGTGGGAACCTCTCCTTCGCGTCCTGTTGGCCCTTCTGCCCTGTGGGAAGGGCTGCCCTCAGTCCCACTCTAACCCTTGCTGAGCAAGACAGGAGGAGGAAGAAGGAAGGCAGGCTGGGCATCTGCTGCAGGCTCTGCCTGAGAACGGGAAGAGGCAGAGGAAGCCTTCTGCAGCTTCTGTCCTCCAGGGACCCAGGGACAGCTGAGGCTGGCTATCAGAGGTGAGAATGAGAAATAAGGGCAGTGGTGTGGGAGGAAGGACTCAGTGCACCCTGAGGCTCCGGTGGAGCTCACTTTTCTGCACCCCTTCTCCTCTTCCTTGGCTTAGCTCCTGCGGATTCCCACTGGGACATCGCCCCCTTGAGGAGCCCTCCCTGCCTCCCCAAGTCTGTGTGGTGCCCATTCCATGGCTGTGACCTCCCCTTTCCACTGTTGCTGATTGTCTTGCCCCACGGCTCTTCAGATGGCCAGCACCCAGCGTTGACCCGTGCCCTGTTCCAGTGGGCTGAACAAGGGAACCAGTGAATGGGTGCATCAATGAACATGTGTCCCGGGTCGGCCACCCAGGGGTTCCACGCACCGAGAACCCCATGGTGATGTTATCGCGGGGCCAGCACTAGCTCAGGTGCCCAAGCACCTGAATTTGGTGGGTGGGATGACTGAGGAGACCTTGTGCCCTTGCATCAAAAGTTCTCAAAGGTTCATCTACGTGCGGTCAAAGTTCATCAGAAAGCACTCTTAGAGCGTAACGTTTTCACTAGTGTCAGAAAGAACATCCAAGGAATAATGTTTCAAAGGTTGTCGCCAGAGTCAGCTCTGCACAAATGCAGACCCAGAACAGGGAGGAGGGGAAGCAGGACCTGGGACATCATGGTCCTAGCCCAGCGTGAACCAGTCAAGACCAGGGTCATGCATGGGTGTGGTGGGAGCACGAACTCCACAGGGGCAGGCCCTCTGTGCAGAGGTCTGGGGACCGCAGGCCAGCGGAGAGGCTGCCCATGCATTTAGGGCCGTGAGGCAGCCAGCTCCTTCCCTATACCCCCAGCTCACTACTCCCAAGATGCCCACCTCCTCAAGCCCTGGGTCAGAGCACTGGGTGTGACCTTGACCCATCGATGAGCAAGCCACAGGCCCTGAAAAGGGCTGTCCCCACACAGTGGGCCAGGACAGAGCAGGTGGCTGCCTCTTAGCAGCTTTGCCGGGCAAACACTCTGCATCTCTTCACTCTCAAAAAGGAGGTGGGCTCAAGCCAGGGAGGTGGAAAGAAATCTATCCCATCGACAGAGGAAGGTGCTTCCTGAACCACGAATAGTATCTTCCTGAGCCAGCAGCCAGCATCGGAGTACGTGCAACCAGAGGCTCAGCGGAAGCCCTTAGGAGAGTTGTTTCAAACCAGGAAGTGCTCTCCAGAAGAGCGAGGGATGACGGAGAGTGAGGGAAACAGCACGAAGGCCAGCAGGCGTGAAAACCATTTCCAGGACAGTGGCGGTGAGTCTCTGTCAGGCAGCGAGCAGAGCAAGAGGGGAGAAGTGGGTGCTCGGCGGGTGAGGACCACCTGGAGATGCGTGCTGCCCGCAGATATCTTTCTGATGGAAACGTAAAGAAGAATCGCTCAGAGGTGTGGTCCTTGATTCCCATGATCTCATCTGCTGCAGTTGAAGCCTGGAAGCCACCTTTAAAAGAGGATCAAAGCAAATCACGAATAAATCGATGAAATGAATCCAGGGACCTGGGCAGCGGAGAGAGTGCGGATGGGACTGAGGATTGACTGCGAAGTCATTCCTCTGGATGCCTCTTGAGAGGAAACAAGCTGGCTGCAAATACGAGACACCCATGTGATTTGTGGAGAGGAACAAAACTCACCCAAGCTGGCCGTGGTCGCTGGGCTGGGGTGCAGGTATTCTCTCACTGCCTGGTCCTTTCTTTCACTTGGGTTATTCTGTTTTTCCACGGGGCTGTTGTGTTGGGATTGAAAGGCAGACGTTGCAGTCACTCATGTGGGGGAATGGGCACTGCACCTGCCCACCTAGGGGCCAGGGCTGACTGGGCAGCTGACCTCTGAAGAGGAAGGGAGCTGCGAAACTGGCCGCCACATGCAGGTCCTGGTGGTGACATTCAGAACATAGATTTTTGCGGCATGGGGAGGGACTGTCCTTTGCTGACACTGTGCAGCCCTGCCCCACACCTTGGGTGCTGGGAATGCCACAAGGTCCACTTGCAGCTCATGAGGGCCTGCACCCAGGGACAGGTGTGGACACATGTGCAGAGTCTGAGTGAAGCACTGGGCACAGGTGGCCAATGGAAGCGTGAGAAAGGGCCCCACCTTGACCCTCTACAGTGTGGGCTGACAGGCAGGATCCTACTGCAGGGCGTGCCTGAGCAGCAGGGCACCAGCGCCCAGGCGTGCGGGAGACGCTTCCAAACACTTCCCTCCTGAACCGAAGGCTGGCGAATCCCACACGGATCACTTCCCTGAAGCAGGGGCCACACTGCCCTGGCACGAAAACCACAAATACCTGGGGCATACAACTCTTCCCAAAAGAAGACGACCCGAGCATCTAATGTATTGAAACCACTCCTCCTTTGGTGCTAGACTTCCTAGGTGTTGCGCAGGCCCCTGTTTGTAACCAATAAATGAGAGGCAAGTTTGTGTTGAGATCAGGGAGCTTCACCGCTCCGTGGGTTTGGCCAATACTGTGGGTGCTGGCCTCCCTCCCTCCCTTCTCCCGTGCCCCTCTCTCCCTGAGTGTGCGAGGCCCAGCTGGCGGCAGGGAGGCCGCAGGACATCCCAGCCCCACTTCTTCCTCAGCTGGGCTGACTGTATTTCTTTCTGTGGTGTTTTTCGTTCTTCCTGCAAAACCCCGTGAGGTGAAAACCTTAATTTCACATTTGGTTCCAAATGATCAATCAGCTCCCAGGGTTTTTTCCTGCTGTTTAGCCTACTGGCCAGACGCCCTGGTATGGAGCCGGGGCCTTCCTGGCAGGAGTGCTTTCCTGGGTGGGAGGGCAGGAGTCTGTCCCAGCTGCCATCTGAAGCCAGTGGCCCTGTTCAGTGCTGTGGTCCCCGCAGGGCTGCCCTGCTCCGTGCCCACAGTGAGATGTCCTCTTACGTCTGACTGTGTTTGCTGCTCTGAGGCTGTGGCCACGGTCACTGGGGTCACAGTAGATTTTCTCCAAATGCGGTGAAGGGACAGGAGGAGGGTGATGCTGAGCTGGACCACACTTGTACACCACACCTAAGACTCCCCGCAGTGTGAGGTGGCCCTGCACTTCCCCACACATTTCTCCTCCTGGTCCTAAGGGATCACCTGTGGCCAGTGGGCCTTGGAGGTGAGGGGCCTCAGCACTGTAGCTTCAGGCCACTCCCTTGCTGTGGGTGGTGGGCAGCTGTGAGAGGCCGCTGGCAGGGTAGACCCATCACCCTGTACCCTAGAACATTGGCATGGGCCACGTGGGGGTCAGGAACACCAACTGAGGAAAAGGCCCCTGCCCTCCCCTGCCCACTGTGACCCTGCATGTGGAGTCAGGAGGCTGCAGGGGGTGATGCACCCTGTGCTGCTAACTGAGAGAAGAGGTGCTCGGGCCCTGCCCACCCCACTTCCTTCCAGGCCACAGCCTGCAAGCCTGGTCCTGGGGTGGGGTGGGGGGCAGGTCATCAGTCTCCCTGCTCCCGCCAGGTCTCCTGCACTAACCTCCCCAGGCTCTTGCCTCCTCCTCTGCCCATCCCACTCTTCCTGCTAAGCCATTCTGCTTTGCTCTGGCAACCTGCATGCCTGGCCAAAGCCAGTGTCTGTCAGTGGCCATGGGCAGCAGGGGCCAGTGCCACTCATGCCAGGAAAGTGAGTGTGGGTTTTCTGTATGGAGGGGCTTTGGAGTAGAGGCCAGGGTGCTTCTCGGGGGTCCTGGTGGACTCAAAACCTCCCTCCGGCCTCAGCTCCCTGACAGTGGCATTTGTCACTGCTGCCAGGGACCCTTGGCTGGAAGTATGAAAAATAATCGAAATGGAGTTGCTTGTGTCAGCCCAACAGAAAGGTAAGAAAGCAGAAGGTTCTGTTGGAAAGGGTCTTGTGCACAACTTCCTGGTGACTGTCACGGAGGACGGGCAGAGCCCCAGGCTTGCAGAGACCACCGTAGCCTCAGACAAGAAGTGTTTCTCAAGGATATCTGCCTGGGATCTGTCCTTGCGGCCCTGGACTGATGGTACCTGGGTGTGAGTCACTGTGCCCAAGGGTCACACTTCAAATACCTGACGCTCTCCTCCTCAGTCTTGCCTCTAACTGCATCCCTGTGATCCGACCCCGAGAATATGCCATAGCTCCCTGTGGCACAGTGTCCCGTTACATTCTCTTCCCCAGCGAACCTTGGTTTAGCTTCCATTTTTACGTCTTTGTGTTTCTCTGGGTCAACTGTCAAGTCCCAGGCCTCTAGCACGGCAAGAGAGGGTAGCTGCCCACTGCGTGGACACAGGGATGGACAGTAGGGTAGGTCCTAATGCTTCCTGTGACGGTTTAGATGTGAGATGTCCCCAAAATCTCATGTGTGAGACAACGCAGGAAGGCTTAGAGATGTTGTGATCGGTTATGGGCACATTAATCCCCAAGAGGGATTACCTGGTGGTGACTGTGAGCAGGTGGGTGTGGCTGAAGGAGCTGGGTCCTCTGGGGCTGCCTGTGGGGCTTCTATTTTGTCCTGATGAGGAGCGCTCACTTTCTCTCTGCTTCCTGATCACCCTGGCTGCTTCCTTCCACCACCCCCTTGATGTCTGCTCACCTCGGGCCCAGAGCAATGGAATGGCCAGCCGTGGACTGGGACCTCTGAAGCCGTGAGTCCCAAATGAACTTTTCCTCCTCTGATTGTTCTTGTCAGGTCTTTTGGTCGCAGCAGGGAAAAACTCACTAAGAGAGGGCTGTGTATCCTCCGTGTCCCACGGGGGTTGCTGACCCCTCACCTTCACTGCTGCTCTAGCTCTCTGGGAGGCCTGCCAATGTCTTTCCCAATTTTCACGTCTCAGGGCCTTCTGTGAGGTCCCATTTGTGGGGTCCTGGAATGTGCAGCCTGGAAATTGGAGAGGAAAGATGCCCAGGTCTCACCTTCTCACATGGGAAGGTAGAAGGTGTGAGGATTCTCCATCCTCTTTCTAATCGGGTGCTCCTGCTAGGGAATACCTTCCAGGTCATTCTGAAGAGCACTGGACAAGCCCGCAGGCTTGAGGACACTTAATTACACCTGGGAAAACCCAAGGGGTCCTTAGCAGCCACAGCTCTCCAAGAAGGCCCTGACGCAGGCCGATTCGTGTCTCAGGCGGCTGCGCTCAAGTCTGTGCTTCCTGTCCTTCAGGCCTGTCCCCTCACCCACCCCACCGTCAGCCAACACCGAGGCCCTCACCCTCACCCTCACCCACCTCGCCATCAGCCAACACCAAGGCCCTCACCCTCACCCTCACCCACCTCGCCATCAGCCAACACCGAGGCCCTCCATTAGAGCCCCACCCACCTCCCAGGTGCGTGGCCTCTGCCTCCTGCAGCGTCCTCGAGGCTGCAAACTCTCCATCTCTGGGGCCCAGAGCAGGATGTGCCCAGGGCTCTCCTCGGAGGCCAAGGCGGAGCTTAGACTGAATGGACCAGGCTGCAGGGCAGGCGTGATGCTCAGAGCAGAGGTGGGTGTGCTGGAGCCCCAGTACCCACTGGGGACAAGTGAGGAGGTTGGCCAGGCAGAATTGGCCAGTAGGGCCAGACAGGGAGGGGGCTGCTGGGGGAGGATCCTGGGTAGAAAGAAGGACAGCTGGAGACACCTAACCACATCTACTGCCCCATAGGCCCAAGATGCATCCCCAAGACCTCATGCACTGCCCTCAGGGACCCGTATCCCTAATGGGCTCAGGAGAGAAAAACCAGTTTTCAGCATTTGCCCAGAGGTACCCCCACCCCACCACCACTGTCCCGCAGGAGCTGGAGGAGCTGGCATCTCTGTGACTAAAGAGCTCAGCCCAGGAGGTGGCCGTGTGGGGCTTGTGGGCCACTCTTGACTGTATTCCAGGACATTCCAGGAGGGGAGCCTGGCAACCTGGGCTCTGCTGGGGTCTAAGAGGGAGAAATGCACCCTTGCCCCAGGGCTCCCTGCACAGCCAGCACCCTCTATCCCTCCAAGGTCACTCAAGGAAGCCCTGGGTCCTGCAGGAGGCCTAGCTGCCGGTGTTTCTACTCAGTCCTGCTGGCACTACTCATGTGAAACCACCTGAAACAGCACAGTAGGGAGTGTACCTTGTTCCCTGGCTGGGGGCAGATGCAGCTTCACAGAGGACACCCGGCTCCCGCAGGGCTGTGGGGCCCACCTGGCCTGTCCTCCCCTGGGAGATGCCCACAGGCCCTGCTAGGCCCTTCCCTCTGCGAAGCCTGTCCCTGCAGAGGGTCTGAGGCTCGCTGCCACCCCAGTGAGACTGGGCAGGGTGCAGGGACTTGGTGGTGGTGGCGTTTGGAGCACTGTCCCTGGACATCCTGCAGTGCCTTGCAATGCTCTGGTATCCCAGTGTGTGGGGCCTTACAGGTGGCAGACACCTCAGGCCATGTCCCCAGTATCTCCAAAGAGGCTCAATCAGGAGTGAGGCAGTGGGGGAGGGGCCTGATACTTTTCACATTTTGGGCCAAGAAACCGAGGCTCAGAGGGATAGATGACTTCCCAAGGTCACAGGGGTGACCAGCAGAGGAGTGGCGTGTGGGCCAGCATCCTCAGGTCACTTAGGCTCCATGTGGATCGTGTCACCATGCAACACTTGGTGGGTGCATCAGAGCGACAAGGACAAACCCTAAGCTGTGACTGGTGCTTTCAGGGGTGAGGGACTGGGGACCTGGAGGGAGACCTCCTGGCCTGGACTTGAAGGGTGCATTTTTGAACATCAGAAATGTGTGCGCATGCAGGGGTCCTTCTCACTGGGTCCAGGCAGGAGGGCATCCTGGAGGGAGGGTGACAACAGGAGGCAACATGGGCTGAAAGTGGCCACATGTCAGTCCCTGAGCACTGTACTGGGCTCAAGGGAGTCCCCTGAAATTCACATCTACCAGGAACCTGGGGACACGACCTCTGGAAACAGGGCCATTGCAGATCAGCTAGGAAGAGGTCAAGGGGGAGGGTTGGCCCTGATGCAGTAGGCGGGGAAATCTGGACACCCATGTGCTGGATGGAAGGCAGCCTTGCCAGGACAGAGGCGGCAACTGGACAGAAGCTGCCATTCACCAAGGACCAGAGGTTCCTGTGACCACCAGCAGCTGGGAGGGGTCCAGACCCCTGACACCTGGCTGCAGACTTCTGCTGCCTGCACTGTGGGAGGATGAGCTATGGTTTCGAGCCAGTCCTTTCGCTGCCACCCCCAGGAAACAGACACACGTGAGCACAGCATTTGGAGAGAATGGTGACTGAAAGGAGATGAGGATCCCAGCCTGTGGAGCCCTTGGCAGGAGAGACCTGCAAGTCTGGGTGCTGGGTGCCCAAGAACTTTCAAAAGAGAGTTTCAGGAGAAAAGAAGGAGGATTGGCCAAGGTGAAGGTGGCCAGGGAGGGTGGATGAGGGAATCAGGACAGCGGAACGCACTTGTGTGAAGAGTGGAGGCGTGAGGACCCAGGAGAACGATAACGGGGGAAGAGAGGTGGAGGGTTTGTGGATTAGTTATCTGCGGCTGTGTAACAAATGATCTTCAAAGTTAGCAGCCTAAACCAGCGTGTTTCCTGCAGCTCGTGTGGGTCAGGAGTGCAAGCTGTCCCCAGCTGGCTAAAGGGAGAGGGAGGGAGCAAGGCAGCACCTTAGTCCTCTGTAGCTTAATCCAGGTGGTGGCACTTCGCTCTCCTCTGAGGTGTCCCCCTGCAGTGTGAGGGCTATTGCAAACGGTCACAAGGCAGCATCCCCAGGTCATGCAGAGGTGGCTCTTGGCGGGGGGGGGGGTGTGCAGTCCAGGCCTGGGGTACCAGTGGGGGGCCTTCCAGGGGCAGGAAGTGTTTAGCTTCTATGATAGGAAGGACACATTGAGAGCGAGCGCAGAGAAGAGAGAGTCAATGTAAATCTCTGTGCAATCGTATTTTTTCTCAGTCGATATTTTATGGATCTTGTTTTTATGTGGTTCTCACTGGTAGAAACAGCTTTTCATAAATCTCTGTCTGGGCTTCCCAGCGGACTGTCAGCAGCTTACCCCAGGCTTGGCAGGGAGGGGCACAGGAAAGCTTCCTGGCTGGCTGGGGTGGCACAGGGCACCCACAGCAGGACGGGTCTGTACCTCACCTGAGGATTGCACCTGTTTTGGCCAGGAGGAGGGGCCTCCTTTACTCTTGCACGGCCCCTCCAGGGCTGCAGGTGGCACTAGAGGTCAGGTGAATACCCACTGTGCCATTTCCTGGCATGTGTGGTTGCTCCCCTTGTCCCCAAGGCGGTCTGGGACCACCTCTGTGAACAGAGGGCTGGGTGAGCCCCTGGCTGCAGTGAACCATTATCCTGTGTGGCCTGGCGTGTTTTTCTCTTCCTGCAACAGACCCATTGCGAGACTCTCATAAACATGCAGGGGCAGAATGTTTGCACAGGACGCTGGAATCATCTGGAGGGAAACCTGCATAAACCCTCCTGCTTCTCTTGCTCTTATCAACTGAAGCGTCACTGGTTCAGGGGGTCACGCTGAGTACTACTCTAGTCTCCCCCAGCTCTGCTCTGACGTGTGGGTTGTGAGGGTGACGGTCACTCGTGCCTCTGCAGGGACCTGGAGGCAGATTTTGCTGAGTGCAGCGGTGCTGCCTTGGGCCTGCGGTGCCTGAGGGGTTCTGGAATGAGCCCCTATCTTCATGTCATGCTGCTTTGCTGCCTTCACAGTTGGGTCGCATTCTGCTGGGCTCTGCATGTTGGAGCTGGTGTGTCCCTCCTGCCACCCCAGGCTTGAGCCCAGTCCTTCAGCCCCATCAGAGGGCCAGACTGAGCCAGAATGCCAGAAAGTTTGCACAGGATGACCGTGCCAGCTGCAAGAGTAACTGCACTGTTCCTGGGACAATCTGACTGTGATCAGCAGGTGGCGGTGTCTGTACAAGCAGCAGCATCTTCTGGAACCATGCCCCTTGCCAATGGAAAATTACCAGACTTTAGCCCACCATACAAAATCAGCAAAAGCCTATGTCTCCTTCAGAAGCAGCCTGGTCTTCCTCTCCATCAGTGTGGTTCCCTTCTGCAGAAGCCCCACAGAGAGCTGTGCCTGGGTATGCGTCTGCTCACTGGCTGGGTTTTGTTTCTACTCTCATGGAGTCAGAAGTTCCTGTCTCCAGTAGACCTTCTCTGCACACTTGGACCACCTGCCCCTGCCCCGCACCCTGTAGACCAGAGCAAGTACATGCAGCACAGGCCCTGGGGAATGCTCTTCCACCTCCAGCCCCATCCACATGGGAATCAGTTCACATTCTGGTCCAAACCTGCAGTCACTTTGCAAATTATCGAGATGAGAAGTATTTTCCTCCTAGAGCCCCATCCTGTGGCTCTGTCTCCATGTTGGCCACCAAACAAAGGAGTGAAACCTGGATTGTCCTGTGCAGGGCCCTCAACTCCTTGTCCTTCCCTGGGCTGGCCTTCTGCTCTGAAGAACACAGCCATCACTTCCTTCAGCAGAGAGTCTGGCTCCGGGGGACACGGAACTCTTCCAAGGAGCAGTCAGAACAGAGGGGAGGGTCTCCACACACATTCTCACTGACACAGTGCTCTTCTCCAAAAAGCTTGGATGGAGAATAAAGATGGCAACAAGTTTCAGGGTGCTGGCTGCACTGAAACACGAGCCTTCCTGGAATGAGTACCTGGCCCAGGCATCAGTATAATTCTGCCACACCTTGTAACTGACTCCATCCTCTGGGTGGACGCGGCTCCACCCAGCCTCCTCTCAGGACGCAGCTCCTTGCTGGTAATTGCTCTTCTCTGAGAGGCTGCTCCAGGTGGACGTGGCCATCTCCCTGGTCATCTGTTGAGCCTGACTGCAGCAGCTGGAAGCACTTCCAAGGACCCAGCAAATAGCCCAAGACCCTTGCTAGGCCCTTGCATCTATCTATACAAACACACAAACACCTTCTGCCTCTTCTTGCCAGCAGTCAGGTGGGACGTGGGACAGGACCTGTGGACCACAGGGTGAGACATGGAAGGTCGTCATTTCCCAGCTCCCTCTGGGGAGCCAGTCAGGAAAGAGGAGATGGCCCACAGACCCGCCTCTGGCACTCTGGGGGCTGGCTTACCTAGGTGTGGACTTCCAAGGAGGGGCTGGGTGCCCTCATCTGCCCCTGGACTGGGTCTCTCGGTTTGTCTCATCCTCAGCACCTAGAGCTCCTGGGCCCTCCCAATGCTGCTCCCAGAGACTGCTGGACGTGGACAGGAAGCACAGCTCTGGAGAGTGGGATGGCTGGGAGGTGCTCCTCTGACGTCATATGGTGGTTTGTTGCCACCATGAAGGGAAGAGAAGGAAGCGGGGTGGGCAGAGTGAGGCCGAGGCACCAGATGGCCCCCCATAAGCCCAGAGCCTTGGCTACAGAGCAGCTCTTCTACAGAGAGCCCGAGACCGGGACTCCACACAAGTGCAGCACCTTTCAGAGACCTCACGGCCTAGGGGAGAAGAATCCGGAAGCATAAACCTTCGAGACGAGCCATAAGCGGGCAGAGGCTGGGGTGGGCCCTCACCCGCTCGGCAGGATGAGGTGGCACTAGCTCTCCGGAAGGTGAGCCCCATGAAGGGTAGAGAGACTTCTAGAAGGTGCCTTGGTGGCAGGCTCCTCGCCCTGGGCAGGGCGGGTGGACACTCCTGCAGCCCCCAGTGGGTGGAGCTTCCTCGCGTATCTCAATCTGCCCCACTTTAAAACAAAGCAAAGGGAAGGCAGCAAGGACTCTGGGACTGGAAGCCACAGGCGCCCTGCCCCGCAGCAGCTCGGTGAGGACTCCAGCTGCACGTTGGGACCAAGCTGCACCTCATTTTGGGCCACTAGGCTCAGGATAGAGAAGTCACAGAGTACAAGGAACCACAGCAGAATGCTATCTGGAAATGCAGGAAATTAAATAACACACCTTAAAGCAATCCACTGTTCAAAGAAGAAATCCCATAGAAAAAAAATGTACTAGGTGAAGGGAGACGTGGGCTGTCAGGGGCTACGGAGGCACACGCAGAACGACCCAGCACCCAACGCCTGCCTTGGGGAAGGAGAATGGCTGCATTCACACTAAGAAGCTGGAGAAAGAAGGCTGAGCTAGCCCAGCGTAGACAGAAGAAAGCAGAGAATCAGATTCCAGTGGAAATCAATGAAGCGGAGAACAAAATACGAGAAAACCCATAAAATCAAGAGTTGGCTCTTAGATCAATAGAAGTGATAAATCTCTGGTCAAAACCACGAGGAAGAGGGAGACGACACTTAGTGCCAACCTCAGGAATGGGAAGGTGACATGGTGACAGACTCTGCAGACATTCCAAGGATGATAAAGGCCTTAGGAACAACTTCACTCTGACACCTCAGACGGTGGGAAGACATTCCTTGAAATCACCCAAGCTCACGCGAAGCCAAAAGACGTGCCGTAACACCACACGTCTATGACACAAACTGAGTTTGCAGGTAAAACTCCCCCCCGCCCCTGAACTCAGTCCAGACATCTTCACAGGTGAATTTAACTGAACAAAAGGGAGAAAAATACTTTTCTGCACAAACACTCCTGGAATATGAAAGGACACGGAAGATTTCCAGTTCATTCCACAAAACCCAAAGAACAGCAAGAACGAAGCTGTGTCTCACAGGCACGCAGCACGTGCTGAGCCAGAACTCAGCCCATCGTACCCAATGATACCAAGCAGACTTACCCGAACAAGTGTGACCAGCTCTCTAGCCTGGTTTAGCATTTGAGAAATAACATTAAACCAAAAGAGAAAAAACTCGGTTATGCCAACAGGTGCTTAAAGTGCATTTGACAAAAATTAAGCATCCACTCCTGACAAAAGCACTGGGCAGGACAGTGGTGGAGAGGAGCTGGAAAAGGACACCCACAAACCCATAGCCAACACGGGCCTCGGGAGATGCCCTTTGTCCTCTAAGATCAGAAGCAGCAGAGTGGCTGTTACTGCACTGCTCCAGGGTGATTTCAACAGCAGACTATTCAGTGGGGTGAGAAAGAACCAGAAATCAAGGGGCTCCAGATTGGAAAGAAGCTCAAGGGTGTCAATTGTAGACAATCTTATCATCCAGGGAGAAGCCCAGAGTTACTGCAACAGACACACCTGGATGGCTGTGGAGAGAGAATACTGGTGAAGGTGGCCTGGGCCTGGCTGGCACACCCTGCTCCAGGGCTCCTGGTCTAGGCTGCAGGAGGGAGAGGTGGTGAAGGTGGCCCTGGACCTGGCTTGCACACTCTGATCCAGGGATCCTGGCCTTGGTTGCAGGAGGGAGAGGTGGTGAAGGTGGCCCTGGGCCTGGCTGGCACACCCTGCTCCAGGGCTCCTGGTCTAGGTTGCAGGAGGGAGAGGTGGTGAAGGTGGCCTGAGCCTGGCTTGCACACCCTGCTCTAGGCATCCTGGTGGCTTTGGTGTCTTCCAAGTACCCTGTCAGCTTTCCTATTTTGGTATCTTTTCTTGCTGCCCATGGGAGGTGCCTTTGTCCCATTGACTCCCTGTTTCACACTGAGTCCCAAGAAGGCCTCACAACTTCTGGACACTTACCTGACAGTGTGCTCCTTGGTTGGTGTCCCTAGAGTGCCATCGCTGTGGGTGGGCACCCTCGGCTGTCACACGAACATGGAACAGTACTGTTCACCGTGAGTACCCTAAGCAGTTCTCTTTTACCACCTCCCCCGGTCTCTGCATGGATTCTCACAGCCCTGTCCCCAGGAGTCCTCAGGACGAATGGCATCCTGCCTGCATCTCTGGTGTCTCCATCTGTAGCCCAACTTGTGCCACTGGTCCTGAGCTCCCAGGTGGCTTGATGTGTGACCTGGAAGCAGGGCCCACCCTTCCCCGCTGTGACTTCTGTTTCCCTGTGTTGCTACAGAGATGCAGGAGGTCACAGAAGAAGGGAGAAGCATCTTAGTTTCCACTGGTTTAGAAAAATCTGTACAAAGTTAAATAAATCAGAGATTTCTATTACCTATGATGTATTCTGAACCTGGAAGATTTTCAAGAGAAAAGAATTCTAAAGGGGAAAATTCCAACGATCCAGTAAAAAATCCAGTTTCTTTCCCGCTGCCACCATCTTCTCTGGGGACAAGTGCAGGGCTATCCTCCCACATGCTGGGCAAAAGCCCTATCCCCAAGCCTACCCTCAGCCCCTACTTTCCTAATTTTCATTTCAACTCCAAGCTTAGTTAATGCCAAAACAGAACCTTGAAAAGCTGTCCGCACACAGGAAGATGCGGAGACATACTAAGTAAATTAAGCAGGTTGTAAACAAATACAGAGAGCAGGAGTTCAGTTTTATAGTGTAAATTACACAAGCACAACAGAAAACATGGGCAACCGTTAAGAGTTGTCTAGACAGGGTGGACCGCGTGGGATCCGCAGCTTCGAGTGCCTCCATGAAGTCGAAGCACCTCACACCCAGCAGGTCTCACAGTCGCTCAACAATCCCGATGTCCCCCTTTCATGGGGCGAGCCCCACAAAACAAAGGGGACATTTGTGATTGCTGTGGACCTCCTAGACACTCCCAGGAGGTGATTCTCGTGGATAAACTGAGAGCCAGAAGTCACTTTGTCGCAGACCCTGACCTCTTCAGAAGGCTGGAAGCACAGGCAGGAGAGCTGCCCTGTGCCTGGGCCTCCTGTTTGCACGGGGTCGGCCCAGATGGACACACAAGTGTGTCAACGACAAGCTGCAGACCAGGGAGGACCCTTGCCCTCCTTCCAGAGCCCAGGGGAAGGGTGTGAAGATGCGGGCTTCCTCCAATCCATCTTTCTGCCATGCACAAAGCTGGCCTTGCCAGTGAGGCTGCTGACCACGGGGCCTCAAGGCACCCTGGAAGCCCCTGAGCCTGGATGCTTGAAATCCCACCCGGGAGCCTCCTGGGGGCCAGCGAGAGGGAACTCTCCTAGAAGGGCAGGGCACCCGTGGGATGCTTGAAATCCCACCTGGTAGCCTTCTGGGGGCCAGCAAGAGGGCACTCTCCCAGAAGGGCAGACTACCCAGCCCTCTCCCTGAGGCGTGGGCCACCTGGGGAAGTCACCTGCATCACAGGGTTGAAAACACCCTCTATTCTCTCAGCACCGTCTCCCTGCAGGCACCAAAGCCTAAGGTGAGGCCCATGCCAGCCTGTGCGACCCCTCCCCTGCTGTGGTGCCACAGAGGCTTGGAGCAATCAGGTCTCTATCAGTGGCAGCCAGAGATGCCTTTGCAGGCTGGGGATTCCACTGCCATGGAAATGAATCCTGGGTGAGAAGCAGATCCCGGCCCAGCCTCTGGAAGGGAACATGCCTGCCAGGCTGCACCGCAGTTTGAGAGACCATGGGCCAAGCAAGGACTTCTGACCCAGGAAGGCAGAAGAAGGAGTGTGCAGCAATCAGTGGGGGCTGCACAGCAAGAGGTTGGTGCCCACTGCCCTGTCCCTGAGCTGTCAGCACTGAACCCAGTCAGAGTGGCTGGGCGTGCCCACCCTACGCCAGGCCTTGTGGCACAGCCCAACACAAGGGCACCTTGGGGAAATTTTTTGGTACTAGAGATTGAACCCACCATTGCTTAACTACTGAGCCACATCCCAGGTGGCCTCCACTCCTTTTCAGACAGGGTCTCCCTGAGTTGCTTATGACCTCACTTCGTTACCGAGGCCATCCTCAAAGCAATCCTCCTGCCTCAGCCTCCTGGGCTGCTGGGATTACAGGTGTGTGTCACTGTGGCTGACTCTGCCTGGCTCCTTCAGAGAGATCTTGATCAAATTATGTAAAATGGACTCTCCGTCACTGGAAGGATGACCAAATAAATAAATACATATATTTCAGGTGCAGGAACATCACTGAAGATTCAGTGTGGCTCTTGCCTGCGGTAGAGAAGGGCTCTTTCATCTTTTGTGGAAGCTTTCTGTCAGAAAGAGATGCCTCGTCCTCTGGCGGTCAGGCGGCTGCCAGACCCACCTGGGTCTCCACCTCTTCAAGTGCAGATCAAACGGCTCTGTGTCCTCCATGTAGGGCAAAGCGCTCCAGCAGCCCAGCTCCTAAAATAAAAAAGGAGTTTTCAACCAAGCCCAGTTTAATTAACAGCAGAATTTCCTTTAATAGTCCAAAGAAAGCACCAGCATTTGATTTAATTGGGGCCCTTCTCTGAGGGATCACAGACAGCTGCCTCAGCCTCTGCCCTGGGAAGACAGCGGGGGGCCATCTGGGAGCAGGAAGCCCTCGCCCACCTGCACCACTGGGCCTGGAGCCGCAGTTCTCAGGCTAGTCCCATGGGAACAGATGTCTACTGTCTGTGCCCAGTCTACAGCACTTTGCTCACAGCAACGAGGAGAAGGGAGGGCGGGAGCAACTGCTCTTCACCTGTGCAGACCCCAGGAGGCCCCACGGCCATTTCTGCGGCATGGCGCGGGAAGCCTCAGAAGCCCTGGCTCTCCTGTGAATGCCCTTTGCACCGGGATCCTTTGAAAGAGCCTCCTCCTTGCAATCTCAGGCTCAGGTGCAGCCTTCACCTTGATGGACCACATTTATCAGGAACTTCACCACATCCTCCCAGCTCCAAGGCAGCCACGCCCTTACCTGGGCTCAGGTGAGGGGAGGAGGCAGCTCACCACATCCTCCCAGCTCCACAGCATCGCCCAGAACATGCACACGTGGGTGTACCCCAATGACACAAACACACACCACTCTGGCCTGGACTCGGAGCCCATCTGCCTCAAATCTACCCTGTCTTCCTGGTGGTCTCTGCACCAGGCCCTCAGCCTAGTTCCCACTCCCTCACCTGGACTCCTACCCTGCACTGGGAATGTGGGGGTTCCCAGTGCCTGGGACAGTGGGTGGCGAGCCTGGGGATCTCACTGCAGCTTCCCCCTCTTGCACTTGGTCCCACCTGCTTCCTGATGTGTGTGCCGAGGACAGTCCCAGAGCTGTGGGGCCGTTCCCTCAGTGCCCATAGGGAGCTCCTCCTCCAGATCCTCCTTCCTCCTGGACACTCATGGCTGCCTCCTCAGGCCCCAGATGCAGCTTTGCTCTCATAGACTTGCATCCTACCCAAGGGAAGCTCTGCCCACAGGCTGACACCCAATGACCATGAATCTGGGACCCCAGTTGAGCCTCTTCCATGGGGCTGAGCTCCAGCAGCAGCAGCACATCCTATAGTACCCCACCCCAGGCCAGAGCTCCCTGGGGATGGACAGCCTCAGCCCCCTGGCAGAGCTGGGCAGGGCCCGCAAGGCTGTTCACTGAGTAAGCAGAGGTGCATGGAGGCTGTCCAAGACTGCTGCTCCTCTCAGAACACAGGCCCCAGGGTTGGTCACAGGCTGGTGCTCCTGCAGGCAGAGTTGGCTCACATCAGCCCCAGCACTCACCCTGAGCTGGGAGCTGTGGTGTCAAGTGCGGGGAGGAATGAAGGCTGGAAGCCAAGGGACCCAAAGCATGGAGAGAATTTTCTGGAGGAGCTCCCTAAGGCTGCAGGATGGTAAAAGGCTGTCTTGTGCCGGGCCTCCCATATGGGACCTTCCTCCCTGCTCTGTGACATCCCCCACTCCTGCCACTCAGCTGAGGCCCAGGACTTGAGCTCCATGTTGGTGAGCCTGTGCACTAAGGGGTTTCAGGGGTGGCAAGGTCTTCTGATATGGACAGAGTCAAATCTCCAGCTGTGATTTTCTCCAAGTTCTGGAGACAGCCTTTAATCGTTGGTCCCTTCCTCTCTTCCAGGGACCCCAGGTCATTTGTCCATTCATGGAACCAAAGCCAAGGGAGCCACTCTGTGTTGGGGCCCAACCCTGTGCTGGGGATGCCCATGGGCCCATCACACATGACCCCGGCTCCCCCCTCACCCAGCAGCCTGTCCTGATTTTGTTCTGTGTTCATCAACTTCAGGGTGCACACAGCTTCTGTGGCTCTTGTTAGGACCTCTCTGTGACTCCAACTGGAACTGGGGAAGTGGGGGCTGTGCTCACGCAAAGATGAAGCTGGATGTTGCCTGGGTCCTGTTGCTGGGAGGACAGAACCTCTGCTTCCCTTGAACCTCTTCCCTTGAAAAGAGGGCTGAGAACATTGTCAGTGAGGGAGAAGCATCTCAGGATCACTAAATGGACGGATTGATAGGTGCAGGAAAATATTCAACTCTTGAGGGGACTCACAGAATGGGGGAGCATGTATTTGCATGTGGTGTGCGTGCATGCAAATACATTGTGTGTGTGCATGTGTGTTGCGAATGTGTGCAGGTCATGTGTGTGGGTGTGTGCAGTGGTGTGCATGTGTGTAACTGTGTGCACAGCTTTGTGCATGTTGTATGTGTGAGTGCATGTGTAACTGTACATGTGTGTGCAGATGAATGTATGTTTGTACATGCATGTGTGATTGTGAGTGCAGGTGTGTGTATATTCGTGACTGTGTATGTGTATATATGTAATTTTGTATGCAGCTGTGTGTAGTGTGTGCATGTGTTTTGCATGTGCACATGTATAACTGTGCATTGTGTGTGACTGGGTTGTGTGTGCAGCTGTGAATGCATGTGACAGTGCATATGTACGTGTGTGAATGCATGTGACAGTGCGCATGTGCATGTGTGAATGCGTGTGACAGTGCGTATGTGCGTGTGTGTGAATGTGTGTGACAGTGCTATGTGCGTGTGTGTGACTGGGTGTGTGCATGTGTGTGAAGCTATGTGCATGTGCACACTCCAGGCAAGGCCACTCTGGGGCAGAACTTGGCCCTCTGGCCATCCATGGGCACTGAGGCCCCTCCCTTTCCTTCTTCATCTGAGCCTGCTTGGAGAGACGCACCATCTGGGTGCATGCGGGTTAATGACCAGCGCAGGGTCCTCCTTGGACCCCTCAAGGATTGGATCTTTGCTTTTCCTGCCTATGGAGGACACAGCATTCCCGAGTCAGCCTGGAAGCTGCGGCACTGACATCTAATATCCCCAGCTTTCTTGTCCTCAGCTTGCTGTCCAGCAGGGCTCCAAGGGAGACATGGGACCGGGGGCAGGGAGAGTAATGGAAGTGAGTGTGGGAAGAGCCAGGCACTCTTGCCCTTATCTAGAGCCTTGGATGGGCTGCTGTGGGACCCAGTGCCCAGGGCAGGGCAGATGGCAGGATGCAGGACTGGGTGCTGAAGGAGACCCAAGTCAACAGCTTCTCAGCAACTGGCCTGTGAGCCGGTAGGGCAGTGGTGGACACTGGGTCTCCTGTGCTCTGGGCTCCCCTTTGCTGCCTGACTAGACCCCACCCCTGGAGGGTGAGCCCAGTTCCAAAAGCCACAGTGGACGTGGGGGTTCCCCGTGGGTGGCCAGCTTCTGGGACCACACCTCAGCCACTAAGCAGGGGCTTGTTCACCCCACTGTGAACCCAGAGTGCCCCAGATCCCAGTGCCTCCCCGGCAATCTTGGAGCTGGTCAGGGTCCCCCACCTCGCCCAGCCACACCTCAGGAGAGCAATGCAGGCCTCAGAGGCCTCTGTCAGCTGTGAACACGGAAGTTCAGGAGCAGCTTCCGGGCAATGCAGAAGAGAGGTGGGGAGTGGGTGGAGGAGGGCAGCGCGAGTGTCCAGCGCTGGGCTGCAGAGCTGGCAGAGCTAAATCCTATGTCTGGCATTTGCTGCCAGTGCAACTGCCTGCTCTGGAAACCATATCCAAACTGTGCACAAAACACCGTGGGCAGGACCACGCGTGGCCTGGAGTGCCACCCGCTGGGGCGGGTCAAGACGCAGCCACTGTGGAGGCAGAGAACCGGTGTGGGCCTGGCTGCCTCCCAGCAACACCCAACAGCACCTGCTTGGGGGTGGGCCAGGCTGCTGTAGGTCACCTCACTGCCTGCCTGTCACCAGGTCACCTGGAGGACAGCTGGGTGGGACCAGGTGGCAAAACCCTCGGGAGGCTTCCTGCTTGCTTCGCCCCTGCCCGCCTCTCCCCCAGGAGAGGAGCCACTGCTCATTTAAATACTGAAAACGCATCTTGCCACACGCCTAAGTCCCTCGACAGGTGCCAGTCCCAGAGCCAGTCCCTGGGCCCCTGGAGCTCTTTCTTAGCCTTGGGGCAGGATTGCAACAGCATTCCAGAATGATCTACAGGTACTGCATTGTTGTCCAGGCCTATGATTGCCCCTCAGGGAGACAACAAGGACAAGAGAGAACCAGGCTAGCTGAGGGCCCTGACACTGAGTGGGGCCACACCTGAGGGCTCGGGGTCCTGAATGGAAGCAGGTCAGTGGCATTCATGCCAGGCCCCTCCACAGCACCAAAGGGCAGAGACAGGGCAGGGGCAAGCCAGTGGGCCAGCCAGCAGCAGGTAATAGAGTCCTATTCCACCTTTCCCTGTCACTGGGCTGACACTAAGCTCTCTCATCTGCCTTAGAGCTCTGAATCTAAAGCCAAGAACTGAAGATGCAAGGTAAGATGTCTACAGCATCACTGCTGGAGTGGCACCATCCTAGAAATCCCAGGTGTCCACCCAGGAGAGTGCCCGAGCAGCAGGTTGGGCCCCAAGGTGACCCCAGAGTGTGTGACTGTGTCTGAGGCTAGGGTGTCCTGATTGGGCTTGGGGCTGGCATCTGGTGGGCCGAGGCCAGGGCCTGCTGGACATCCCTCCACAGAGGAGCATCGTACCCCGGGGGAGTCTGGAAGGGGTTGCTGCTGTTGGAAAGGATGAGTGGACCTCATGTGTACTGACCTCCAAACGTGTCATGCAGTGAGAAGTGTGCCCCAGAGCAACGGGGACAGCCCGTGAGAGGCCTGTCCAGCCAGCCGTTCCCACCTAGGATGCAGGCGATGGACAGGAGGAGTGGCAGCAGGGACGGTGGCTTACACTTCTGCTTTCGCTCCAAAGGCTTTGTCTACCTGCAGTGTACACACATCCCTCCGCCTGCTATGGGCTGAGGGCTGATATCTCCCTGTGAGCCAAACAGAGATGGCTCTGCTTTCAAGGCTGTGGGCTGGAGCACGGCCTCCCAGCCATACATGGAGACAGATTTAGCACTGCTTCAAAAGGCACCACCAGCCCTTTAATTCAGAGCCGCAGTCCACGGCCCAGCTGGGCCCTGCCCAGCACGAGCTCTCCGCTCCCTGTGCCCAGGGCTCAGAACACCTCCTTGGATGAATTGACAGATCTGGAATCTAGGACAGTCAGCCAGGAGTGAACTGCGGCCTGCTCCTTCATCTCCTGTTCCTTCAACATTACGGAGGGAGGAGGGTGGTGGGAATTTGGCTGGGGATGCCATGAAGGCTGGGCCTGCTCCCAGCAGAGACCCTCAGAGGCCGAGAGACCAGGGAACCCAGGGGGTTGGTGGGACGGCCCACTGCCTGGGTGCCTCAAGCAGGCTGAGGAACACACTGTGCTCTGGTTTCCATCGATTCAGCTTTCATGTGGCAATGAGTAGGGTTGAGCAGTAGATTTATCTTAGGCCACAGAGAGCTGGCCGAGCCAGGTCCCTCCTGCCATCAGGGCCCTGCCTGGGAGCTGCAGGGATGGATGCTGGCTCGGGGTTGGAGAGCAGAGACCACCATCCCCTGCCATCTGTTGCTGGCCAGGCCCCATCCCAAACCGCAGGAAGACAGGCTGTTGGTGTCTCCAGCTGCCTATGGGCCTGAGGGTGGCCCCTGAACCATTGCCCATCTCGTGGGCAGTAGGCCTCAGCCTTGGGCCACGCCCCTGCCTTAGGACTCTGTTTCTCCACTTCCCCCCTACACGGTGGCCCCTCAGTCCAACCCTCCCACTCCTGCTGAAGCCAGCTCACTCCTGCAGACATCTGGACCTATGTCCAGGAGGGACATCCATGGGGCAGGCCCTTATGGAGCCTGCCACTGCTGCCCTCTGCTGGTACTGCTGTTCACATGTGCTCTGGGCCTCATTTCCAGAACCCCAGCTGGTCAGGACTGCCCTGGTTCTCCTCCCCTGAAGGCAAGCAGGCAGGGTCCGGAGACCTCACTCCATCAGGGGTCCCACTGAGGAAAGGACACTGGTTCTCTGAAGGCAGGTATGCAGGCCAATGCACCCAAGGGTAGTCTGTGCTGGGCGTGGCTGGGCGGCGCGGCTTGGTTACAGGTTACAAGCCGAGGCCCTCACACCAGCAAACATTGGCTTCAGGGGTTCATCTGTACTGCAGTCCAGGAGCAGGGGGCCAGGAATACACATGAGCGGGTCAGTGAGCTCTGTGACCAGGGCTCTGAAAGACCACCTTGGTAATGCTCCTCTGGTCATTCCATGTCACCCTGTGGATAGGAGAGGAAAACAGGACAGGCCAGAAGATGTGGCCTTGCCATGGTGGTGTTTGGAATTCACCCAGGGGCCCACATCCCACCCCACAGGTCCTGGGGAGGACCAGGTACACCCTCCTGCCTAGCAAAGGACCAAGCCCTTTCCACAGTTCACCCTTCCCCGTTATATTTCTGGGAACATGGCAGGAGAGGCATTCGGGGGTCCAAGACGTGGTCGGATGGCTGGGTTATCACTCAGTAGATTCTCCAGTGCCCTATGGGAGCCAGGGCTGAGGAGAGTCAGGGTCTGTGAACAGGCCTGGCCAGCGCGTCTCAGGGCTGGGTGCCCCATGTGGCCCTGTTCTGGCTGCAGCCTGCTCTTCCTCACTCCAGATGTGCCTTGGTGGGTCCAGCAGGCTGCAGTGGCAGAACCCAGGAAATCTCCCAGGACAGCGACCTTCCCGGGCTCCTGGAACCACTCCAGCCCTTCCAGAGCAGCCCTTGAAAGCTTTTCCACAAGGCAGATAAACACAGGGAGAACAGGCAAGAACGTGTGGGTCATGAGAGGCCACCCTCTGTTTTGGGAATCCCAAGTGCTCGTTTGCTAACTGTCCAGGAGCCAGGTCCACCCTGAACTGCCAGTGAACTTCGGCCAAGGTTCTTGGGAAGAGTGCGCCTCCCTCTGACCGAGGACCAGCCTCCTTGGTGGTCAGGGGCTGGGGTCCCCTTCTGGGCTCGTGGTCAGACAGGGCATGGGCCTCAGCCAGGCAGGACTGCATGGGTCTGTCCCACATGAGCTTGCCAGATTGAGCAAATACAGATTAGGCGAAATTGGAATTTCAGTTACAGTCCACAGTTTGGGTGTAAATACATCCCTGGTGATATGAGACCCTCATACTAGCGAATTGTTCACTGAATACTTGAAACTCAAGTGTATGGGGCATCCTGAATTTTCCAGGTCATCCTGGCGGCCAGGAGGTGTCCCTTGTCCCATTTTTACCCCACCAAGCCAGTCTATTGGTTTCTGGAGAGGCCTGTCACTAAAGAAGGAATGTATATTTAAAAAAAGAGGATGGTTTTAGTTTTGAGATCTGTAAGTGACTGGTCTTGTGATGTGGGGGCATCTTACCTCTGACCACTCACTGGCATGACAGGACCCCAGCAGCCCAGGGTACAGTCCTGGGAGCCTGGCGCCCCCTGGAGTCCGCCATCAGTACCACGTGCTGGTTGGGGGCAGCAGAGGCCTGCATCCTCCTCAGATCCTCCTCTCATTCCAGATCATCCCCATCTTTCAGAGTTTCTGCTGTACAGTTCTAGAGACTTCTGCCTTCAAGGTCTTTCCAAGGCAGCTCAGTTTCCATCCCAAGGCCTTCTCATGTTCATTAGGTCTCACAGTATTTAATTAAGTTCTTTTATTAAAATAATGAGTGTGAGCAGAGTCTGAGGGTTTGGAAACAAGGGCAGGTGACCATCAGAAGGTGTCCCTCCCCTTGCTGGAGCAGCAGAGTGCTTCCTGAGGTACCCAGGCCCTGTCTCAGCTGATTTGTGGGAAGTGGAGGACGGTGCTAGGGTCTTTGCGGCAAAACCTCTTAGGATGCCTGTTAGACCGGCTGGGGGCGTGGCTTCAGGTAGCCCACACTTCACAGCATCTTGGACCCTGGCTGGGGACGTGCTGACCCCCCATCCTTACTCCCTTATTAGTGATAGACTTCTTCTAATGACTGCGCCCTGTCTCCTCAGGTTCACCTGAAGCCACATAAGCGAGTTTGCTGAAGTGACATACGACCAAAGGCCCTTGCACCCTTACAGCCGCCTCCCAGGGAGCCAACACCCGAAACTTCCCCTCCCCAGTCGCCCCATAAACAGCAGGAAGTAGCCAGATGGAAATCTACGCCCTATATCACCAAAAAGGTCGGGATGTTAGGCCGGCTGGGGGCGTGGCTTCAGGTAGCCCACAGTTCACAGCACCATGGCCCCTGGCTGGGGGCGTGCCTTCAGCCAAGACACTGAGGCCCTGACTGCTGGCTAAGGGGCAGGGCAAAGGGCAACTTGCCCCGAAAAGAACAGCCAATTGGGATGCTGGCGGACAAACTCCAAAGGATTGATTGACCCACCAGCCAGTCTCTGAAGGACTAACCCCATCATGAACTTCCAGGTAGCCAGCAAAACCAGCTGCCTGGAGAAGGTTCAACGCCATTTTCCCTGCCTGCCATTCTGGCCTGCTGCTGCTTCCCATGCCCGCCCTCATCATGGCGGCACAGGTGAAATTGGCCCGAGAGCAACAAGCCCAATAAACATCTCTGCCTGAATTTACACCAGTATCATTATCCTTTTATAATTCTGATTTTACAATGCCCTGTGACACAGCGGGGGCCCTGGGACTGGCTGAGGGGCCTCTTGGCTTGGACACTGGCTAGTGTGGTGAAGGCAGGTAGCCCACTGTCTCAACGCGGGCTCATTCTGTAGCTCTCAAGCCCTGCTGGCTGAGCCCGCAACTGCTCAGGCCCTGGACGCCAGGCACTCTCAGGAGCCCAGGTACAGCTGGGCAGGAGGGCCACTGCCAGGGCTGAAGACACAGGACAGAGTGACGGGCTAAGGGATGGCTGGGGCAGCAAAGGCTACAGAGGAAGCCTGCCATCAGGGAGAGACGGTTCTTGGTTGGGGAGGGCAGGGGCTGGAGCAGTGATGGGGCCCTAGCATTGTTACTGGACACACCCAGCCAGAGCTGTCTCTGGACCATGTGAGCAGTGTGGACTGGTCCAGAGCACACCAAGCCCACAGAGAGGAGGGGCAGAGTGGAGGAGTGTGCAAGGGATGCAGTCCTGGGGGCAGTGTCCCCAAGGACCTGTGGCTGCATTGTTTTAATCATGGGGAAGTGTCTATGTTTGAGGGGATCGTTCAGAGGACAATGACCTGGTGCCCTGGGCCTGTCCTCCCAGGAGAACAGAGGTGGCCCTCTGGGGCATGGTCTGGGGCACAGCCTGGGCCTCTGGGAACTGGGTGATTCAGCAACAGGCCACAGTTGCCATTTCCAGGATTGCCGGGCGGGGGCACCAGAGACCGAATCTTTGCAGTGCTGGCCTTGTGGCAGTCTGCCATTTCTGATTGCCCCTGGAGGGTGAGGGCAGCCTTTGTCCACCAAGAATGGCCTTATGCAGCCCAAGAGCTTCTTACCCCAGAGAGCTGCACCTCCTGAGGCCTCTGATGCACTCACAGGAGGACCCTGTGCTGGCAGGAGCAGAGGTAGGGAAGCAGGGACGACCCCCACCCAGGCAGGCATGGTTGGCCAGGCTTCAGAGCAGTTGCTGGACAAATTCCAACCCCCTCCCCCTAACCAGTACCTGGGTCTGCCCTGGACCTACCCTCGACCTGTTGGGTTAGACTCCATGTTGGGAGGCTGGACAACCCAGGTAGTTCCAACCTGCACCAGAAGTACAAATGCTCACCTGCCCTGCTCAGCACTGATAGGAAACGCGTTAGAAAGGCCAACCCACCCTGGAGCTCCGGACTCTGCACTCCAGCAGGGAGGGGCTGATGTCCCAGGGCCTTTGGGTCAGAGAGGCTGAGGAGCCTGATGAGCCTCACTGCCCAGGTGTACTCTGGGCCCAGCAGCCTCAGCAGCTTCCGCTGAGCACCCCACCCCCACGGTCTGTCCCCAGCTCCAACAGGAACACACACCTGTGCACACAAACCCCTCCAGGGCTTTCTAGGTGGGCTGCAGGAGGGCAGGGGAGAGAAGGACTGATGGGTGGGGTTAGGGTACAGAGGGCAGGGCCAGGGACGGTCCCTGTCAGGCCAGTGAGGTGAGTGGCCTAAAAGACTCAGGAAGATAAAGTATGCACAGTGGAGACATGGGTGGCCAGTGGGTGTCCAGGGAAGTCAGCCTAGTGCAGAAGGCCAGGGTGGCAGGTCACAGGGAGCTGATGGGGTTTTCAAAGCATTTATTTTTCTGACATAAAAGTAATAGGTTAACTAAAATACATACAGAAAGAAACAAAACAAAACAGAGCCCATGTGGACCTGTAGTCCCACCACCCACCACCCACAGCCATCTCCCTCCGTTTCCTAGACTTCTGATGTAGGCTTGATCAGGAAAAGAGTTGTGAAGACACAATGGGTGCTGTTCTGGGTCACTTTTCTAACATCACCTTCAGACACCATGTCCACGGGGACAGGAGCCACTGCCTCCTGCAACCTTTCGTGGTCTGACACTGGGAGCCCAGGCCCGTTCTCGGGGATCCCGTTGGTCCCTCTCGCTATGCAGATTTCCCTCTGTGTCCTCCTGTTGTAATGAATCCAGCCATGAGCACCACCCTGTGCTGAGTCTTGCTTGTCCTCCTAGTGAGTTATGGTCCTGGGGTGGTTTTGGGGATCCTGTGCACCTGCCCCAAGAGAACCCATTGCCTCCTGGAGCTACAGGGACCAGGCTTCTGAAAATGAAACCCAAAGTCTGCTCTGGCAGGTGGCTGCCTGACAACACAAGTTGGATTTGCTACGTCTCTGGGACTCTTTGGGTAAATTTAGGGCATTGTTTGGGAAAGAGCGAGGCCTCAGGCATTCACAGGGGATATGTGGGCAAATGGTGGTGAAGCTGGGGACCTTGAGCTGCAGAACCCCAGAACATGTGAGTAGTGGGTTTCCCAGCATCCTTGAAGAGCCCTGGGGTGTGAGGAAAGACAAAGAAAGGCTGCAGGGACGGGGCCCATTCTGTGGGGCCGTGGTCCTCAAGATCCGCACTGACTTGGACAGGTAGGGTCTATGCAGTCATGTGTGTTCCCAGGGCCCCTGGGCCCCAGGACAGTCTCCCTGCAGGCTAGACTTCAAGGCTTTGTGCAAGCCCCAGAGCTCTGTTCTGGGGATGGGTCCAGCTCAGCCCACACTTTCTGCCTGTGACTTTGCTCAACAGGCGTCCTGCCAGACTCCTGCCTGCTGTCCTGCCAGGGCAGCTCTGGGATCACACAGATCACCCCAGGACAGGAAGTTCCAGTTGGCCTCAGGACAGATGGCCTCTCGTGTGGAGAGGAAAGTGGGTTTGATTCAAGTGCCAACGTTGGATCTCAGTCCTGAACATTGCGGGAATGACTGCACAAAGATGTTTTTCTCCCAATTTGATCTTGGATCCGATTCCCACAAGTTGATCCCATGACTCTGGCGGCCAGAAGAATTACAAAAGCCCACAGTCTGCTGGCTGGAATGAGATATTCAGTTTGACAGTTCAAGCAGGTGACGCTTCCTTCCATGTCCCCAGCCCTCGTATAAAGAGGAGCCCATGAGCTGGCAGCTGCCCTATCCAGGCTGCGCTGCTGGGCTGAGCGGACCCAGGCAAGGAAATACCTCCTGAGGGCTGGGACAGCACCCCTGGGCAGGTGGGCGCCGTGAGGGGCAGGCTCTCAACAGTCAGAATCAGTGAGGCCACCTGAGGTGGGGATTTCAGCTGGGAACGATGGCTGAGACGACAGTAGTTGAAATCACCGTGCAAACACTAGCCTGCCCAAGGGTGGCCTCCTTTGGGTGGCAGGGAAGCCTGGCTCTGGAGGACAGGTAGCCTCACCCCTCTGTATTTCTCGGGCTGCAGGTGGACCTGAGTCGTCGATCAGCTGCAGCTGGGGAAGATGCAGGCCTGCTCAACGCTGGGGCTGGCCTTCTGCCTCCTGCTGGGGCCACTCACAGGTGAGGGACCGCTCTGGGACCAGATGGGTGCCCAGTGACTTCCCCTAGGTTTCCACCCTCATGTGCTCTCCCCTTTGCCCTGCGGGTCCCCCCGCAGTGTGGGTTAGCTCCAGGGGGCTTGGCTGATGACCTCCCCTTCCCTTGCAGGGGCCAGGCCTGTGCAGGAGGAGGCAGGTAAGCTCTTCTGAAGCCTTTCCTTCGTTTACATAGCTGATTGGGGCATGGTGGGAGTGGCAGCAGCTGCTGGGGCCAGGGCTTCTTGCCCCAAGCAGACACAGTGGGAAGCTTGTCTCAGCTGAGAGCGAGGGCGGAGGGCCTCACTGCCAGCCTGGCGCTGTGCTGCAGGCAGGCCCTGTGCCCAGCAGCAGGGGAACACACCCGGCCAGGTGAGCCTCCACATTTTCAGCCTCAGATTTGGGTTTGGCCCGGGCCCTCCTACAGGTTCTGACTCAGTTCAGTATCGTCCCGGTGGCTTTTGCCCAAGCTCAAGACCAGGGAGGTGTGCTCTCCTCAGACCCCCTCCCAGGACACTCCCTGAACCCCTGCATCCCCACCACACATGGCCTCCCCTCCCCTTGCTGCTTCTCTTCCTCTGTGCCTGGAACAGACATTCTTCAAAGGCAGGGATAGGGCCCCCTGTTCCTGAGATGGCCAGAGGCAGCCTGGAATCTGCTCCAGGCCAGGCCACACCACCACAGGTGCTGCTGGGCTGTCCACCGGGCCCCACGTCCTGGAGGGGTCTCCAGGCAGTGGGCAGCTCCTGAGGTGGCATCCTGTATCTTTCAGACCCCTATGCTGAGCCGCCGGCCTTGCCCTACTGGCCTTTCTCCACCTCTGACTTCTGGAACTACGTGCAGTACCTCCAGAGCCTGGGTGCCTACCCCCAGCTGGAGGACATGGCGCGCACCTTCTTTGCCCACTTTCCCCTGGGGAGCACGCTGGGCTTCCAGGTCCCCTACCAGGAGGACTGAGAGCATCCAGCCTGGTGCCTGCCTGGCCGCACTGCCCTTGCCTTGGGGTCTCCCAGGGCCATGGTGGGGTGGGGGTCAGGGTGGCCTTAAGATGCCCAACAGACCTCGGGGCTTCTTTAACCAACAGCTGCACACAGTGCCCTCTACTTTATCCTTTTATGAATTAGCCTGGCTTTATTCTGGTCACTGGTGAACACTCCTTTAATAAACATCTGCATGATTTCGTCCACAGGAAGTTGCCTTCACGTGTCACCCTCTCATGCTTTCTCATGATAACCTGGGGACTGCTGGCTCCCTCAGACTGTGAGGAAACTGAAGCAGGAACAGTTGGCTCAGCTGGTCAGAAGGGCCACTGCAGGGGCTGTTGAGTTAGGCAGAAGTCACTTCAAGCCCGGTGTCTACACTGCACGCAGAGCACACTCCTGAGAGCAGCAGGCAGCCAGGAAGTTGGACCCCTTCTGTGACAGTCAGGGCTCAGGTGCAGGCTGTGAGGTGGAGGGAGGAAGGGGGCTGTCGCCTTGGGCAGTCCCGTGGGGGTGGAAGGGTGGGTAGGTAGCATTGATGTTCCTTGGGTACAGCCTCTGGACAGGGAGCCCCACCTCTGTGCAAGATGCGCCAGCCAAGAGGACTCTGCAGCTCACCCCTAGTTAGGGAAAAACCTCATCAAACAGGCAGCTCCTCTCGGCCACCTGCAGGTTTCAGCTCCCTTGGGTGCCCCAGGGACCTAGCATCTGAGGCCCCACCCAGTGTCCAGGCCTTCTGCACTTCTCCAGCACCCTGTCACTCAAGTCTGGCTGGCCCTGCCCTGGCCACACCCCCCTCACACTTCACTCAGTTCTGGGCTCTCCTCAACACCCCTTCTCAACTTTCAAGAACGCAGTGCTTAAGCCCTGACAGCCGTGAAGGGACACTGTTGAAGCAAGTAAAGAGACTTTATTCAGACCTCAGAGGCACTCTGCAATGGGGGAGTGATTGGGTGCAACTCCAAATACAGCACTTGGAAGTGAGGACTCATAGCAAGGAGCAGGGTGGGAGGTGGTGGATGGAAAGTGATTGAGGGGTGCCATGGGGAGGGGCTTCTTAAACCAACCGATCAGGACTCTTGCTGAAGACAGGCCCAGACGCTTAGACATCACCTGGGGATGCTGGGGGATGAGGAACCCCATCAGATGTGGGGGTGATCAGATCTGGGCAGCTGGCTCAGCAAGGCTCCTTGCTAGAACCGGGTTTTACAAGGAAGTGCTGAGATGGGCTTTGGATCAGGAGCCTGACCACACTCTGGTCAGCCAGACCAGGTCTAGTCCAAGTACCTGGTGCTCCCTGTCCTTGTCGGTTCTTTGTCTCTCCCTCCTTTCCCCTTTTTTCCTTCCCCTTTCTTCTTTTCTCTCATCGACATTTCTCTTTAGAGAAATATCGCAAGCAGTACAACATAAACTTTCCATCTTGACCATATTTGAGAGGTATTAAGTGCGTTCGGGGGGTGTGCCCCCCTCACCGCCATCCACCTGCACAGCGTGTTTTGCATCCACGGAACACTAACGGCACCAGCCCCTCTCCCAGCTGTCGCTGCCAAGGCCACTGTGCAGGACCTCGGGTGAAACCGCTAGGCGTTTGTCCTGCGCCCGGCTCGATTCAGGGCGCGTAATTCCGCCCCGGATCCCGGCTGGGTCAGCATGTCCCTCCCCTGCGCGCCCGGGCGACACTTTGTATCACTGTGTACCGCTGTCACCCTGCGCCGTGCGCACAGCCCGCTCCGCTCTGCATTCTCCGGCTGCGCGCCCTGCTGGAGCCCGCCTGCCCCGGGGACGTCGCGGCAGCGGGCCCAGCCGGCCAGCGGAGGCTTCGAGGATCCGGCGCTGCTTTCGGGGTCCTCGCCACCGCCAGCGTCCCCGAGCGTCCCCAAGCCCGGCGTCCGCACCTTCTCGGGAGGCTGCCGCGCCCCGGCCCAGGGCTCCGACACCCGGGGACTTCCGCGCCCTCTCCCCGTGAGCCGCGATGGAGCCGCAGCTTCCCGGCCCCCTCCGTGCTCACGCAAGCCGGCGAGTACAGGCTCGGGCCCGAGCCCTGCAGCGGGCACCACCGAGTCGCGGTCCTCCGACGGCTAGAAGTACCGGGCGAGCGCGCCGGAAGTGAACGCGGCGGACCGGAAGTGGTCAGAGCGCGGCCGTCCCGAGATGAAGCCGGCGGTGGACGAGATGTTCCCTGAGGGCGCCGGGCCCTACGTGGACCTGGACGAGGTGAGGCGGGCGGCCGAGCCTTGGGCCGGCTCCGGGGGCCTCGTGTCTCCGAAGGCGGGGATCAGGCTCCCTGCCCGGCGGCCACGGGCGTCTCGGCGGCGAGCGTGGCCCGGGCCGCGGAGTGGGCGCTGCCCCGGGGGAGGGAGGATCTGGGCGCCCACGCCGGCTGGGTGGACAGGGGAAGGACTGGGTGGCACCTAAGCCCCTGGCGCGGTGATATGCTCCCAGTAATCGGGTCCTGTCTGCGCCGGCTCTGGGAGGTGACTTGTGCCCAGCCCCGCACCCAGTCTCCCGGCTTAGAGGGTGGGATGGGCAGATGGGAGCGGGTCTGCGGGGCGCTGGGCACGGCAGAGAGGGGCTGAGTGCAGAAGTGCCCTCAGGGCTTCCCGTGGCATCGCCCAGCCAGGTGCTAGGGAGCTGTTGGAGGTGCCGTGCGGGCGGGGCGGCTGCAGCCGCTGCAGGAGCAGCAGCTGGAGAGCTGATGCCGGCGGCCTAGGGACGGGAATGTCACGTGGTTTATTCTGGCGGAGCTTAACATGCCAGAGAGGGGAAAGGTGCAGGGGCCGGGTCAAGAAGTGCACGAAGAAAGCAGCCCCTTCACTGTGCATACCACACGTGAAGCACTGGCCCTGAACCGCGCCTCTCCATCCTGCTTTAAAGCCGCTTCAGTAGGGAACCACTGGAGGTCATTACCCTGGGAGGAGACACTGATTTGCTAGGTGGGCTGCTGGTCACTTCAGAGTCTGGAGTTGGGCTTGGAGTGAGAGTAGAAAAATGGAATCACCGGAAACTTGAAACTCAACCTAAGGTTTAGGTTACAGTCTGCTGGCTTACATCACTACAGCGATGGAGATGGAGAGGCAGGCTGAGAAGGAAGGAGTCTCAGAATGCTGACAGCAGCCATGAAAGGGAACATGGGAGGTACTCAGCCACTTGAGACTAGGGAAGGGTCAGGCACACATCCTGAGCATGTAGACCAGGACAGGAACAGGCCTATGGCCAGCTGTCCAGACTGCTGCCCTCAAAGGACTCTGCTCTGACCATTCCCAGATGAATGTCAATGAGGTGGAAAATGCTGAGGGCATCCGGCTGCCCAGCATGAGTGGTGGCCTGTTTTGACCACTGTGGTAGAGCTGCAGCAGTGGAAGGTTCTGTGAGGACCAGTCCAGGGACGCTTCCCAAGGAAGATTGGTGCATTCTCAGAAGATGGGGGTGCAGGAGCACACAGTCACCAGGCCCAGTGTTGCTAGTGTTTATGGTCTCTGTGGCAGTGTCCAGCAGAGGACTGGAGATGCCCACTTGAGGTATATGGAGGAGTGGCACTCAGGACAATAGAAAGCTGCTTTTAAGAGTGGAAAGGAAAAAACCAGGATGCAGTACCCCCAGTCCTTCAGAACAGCTCCCATGAACCCCTTACACCTGTCCTCAGAGCAGCTGTGAACCCCTTCATACCATCCTTCAGAGCAGTTCCCTTGAACCCCTCACACTGGTCCCTCAGATCAGCTCCTGTACCCCTTCACACTGGTCCCTCAGATCAGCTCCTGTGAACCCCTTCACACTGGTCCCTCAGATCAGCTCCTGTGAACCCCTTCACACTGTCCTCAGATCAGCTCCTGTACCCCTTCACACTGGTCCCTCAGATCAGCTTACGAGAACCCCTTCACATTATCCTCAGAGCAGCTCCTGTACCCCTTCACACTGGTCCCTCAGATCAGCTCCTTGAACCCCTTCACACTGTCCTCAGAGCAGCTCCTGTGACCCCTTCACACTGTCCTCAGCAGCTCCTGTGAACCCCTTCACACGCACCATTTGTATGCACCTCACCATCTAACTCCAGCCTGAGCATTTGCTGTCACTCACCACCCTACTCCTGTCCCCTGGAGGTGGGGTGGTGCTGTAACCACTTACTTAGGTACAACTCTTGGGAAACAGCTGACGTAACCTCACCTCTCACTCCCCAGGCAGGAGGCAGTACCGGACTCCTGATGGACTTGGCAGCCAATGAGAAAGCAGTTCACGCAGACTTTTTTAATGGTAAGGATGCTGGGATCCAGGATGCAGTTTCTTCTCAAAGTCTTCCCTGGGAATTAATGCAGGGCGACTTTGTGACCTGGATGATTTGGATGAGGCAGCAGTGCAGCCCAGGGACCTCTGTCCCTGTCCATGTGTACCTGAGGAGAATGTGTACCTTGTCTTCTCAGAGTTCAGTGCAGACCAGGGTGAGAGCTGTGCTCTTGAAGAGGAGCATGAGATTGCTCCCTGTCTCACGTGCTAGTGGCTGGCACTGGGCACAGATGACACTGTCCCCTTGAAGCAGGAGCCCTGCTGAGCTCAGGCCTCAGGTCTGTCGTGGGGAAGTGCTCTTTGCTGTGTGTGCCTTGAACTGCCTGTCCTTCACTTGGGTGGCCCTGTGTGCTGTTAACATGGATTCTGTGCACGCAGATTTTGAAGATCTCTTTGATGATGATGATATCCAGTGAGACCAATCCAGCTGCACACATGGCCATGAACGGCACACGGAGCTGCGCAGAGGACAGTGTCAGATGGCATGGAGACCTCGTGGAGCTCACTAGAAGTCAGGACTGGCCAGCTGAGGGAGGGGGACTGTCTGAACCGCCTGGACATGCCATCATCTCTGATAGGACTGGCCTTTGTCCCTCCTTCTATTAAAAAAGCAGCACCATCCATGCTGCGTAGTTCTGATCCGTGGTCTGGGTGGGTGTTGTGTGTGTCTGGGTGTGCGCGCCTGCAGGTCAGCTTGCTGAGGATCACACCGGTCAGCGTAGCTGTGTCCCAGTGGCTGGCCAGCGTTCGGCTACGGTGGCATCATCTCCTGACTGCATCAGTGTCCTGCACAGCACTCCCAGCCTGGGTCAGACCTGTCCCCAAGTGGATGGGGCCCACTGTGCCTGCCCACACTTCTTGGGCCTAGTCTTTTCCTCCAGCTCCTCTGAGCAGCTGCTGTCGCAGACCTGAGGCTTATGTCCCATGCGGAATGCTCAGGGAAGGCCCAGCCAGTCAGCAGTGTCTAGGCTTGGGCTGCACAGGTGGTGGCTGCTAGCCACCCTGAGGGAAGGCCCTCTTTCTGCAGAGGATGGAGCAGCGGATGACCTCCACGGTGGAGCGATGATTGAGGTGAAGATTATTTCTGCTAGCGTTAAATGCTTTGAGGGGTCCTTGTTACCCTGCTGGTGGAATGAGGGCACTAGTAAAGTGGCCATTTCTAACGACGCGACCAGCCACGTGGGCCATGCTGTTTGGCTCTGGAGCCCTGGGTGTGGGGAAGTCACTGGAGGGTAAAGATTGTGGGTGTCCAGGCAGTGTTTGGGCACAGGCCAGGGCCGCAGCGAGGGCTTCTGGAGGAAGAACCTTTCTGTGCCCTTAGGCCTCTGTTCTCCCAGGGTTGGGTGGTGCCCGTCTTCTCCCCTGTGGGCCTTGCACCAAGCTTTGCACAGGCTGTGTGAGCAGAAAGATGCTCACGGCCTCTGCCAGGGCTCAGGCACCCATGGGGGAGCAGAGGCAGACCTCTGAATTCTGGAGGACTGAAGCTGTGCCAGTGGTACTCGGGAACAGCTGTGTCTTTGGGAAGGGCCGTGATTGAGGGCAGAGTCCTTTGTGCTGTAAGGCTGCTTAGGGCCAGGGTGAGGAAGTGTGGAAACACGCTCAAGTAGAGGCCAGAGCTGGGTACTCAGGAGCTAGGCCTGCCTTCATTGAGACCTGAATGGACTCAGGATTCAGGTCTCAGCCAATAGTGAAGGGGACTGAAACCCCTGTGGCTTCTGTCACACCTCTCACCGGGGGCCAGGCTCGTGTCTCCCCAGCACCCAGCTCCATGTGCAGCAGCATGGAGCTGTCCTAGGTACATTTGGCAGGTTTGTGTGGACCATGGTCCCCTCCCCAATGAGTCAGAGCTGCTCGTGATTAGTGTGGCAGCTGGTTATGAGGGGTGCTGGTCCTCAGATGGCTGTCACCCTGAGGGTGTCAGCATGCCACTCGTGATCAGTGTGGCCGCTGGGTAACAGGGGTGCTGGTCCTCAGATGACTGTTACCCTGAGGGTGTTAGTGTGCCCCTCCTAATCAGTGTGGCTGCTGGTAATGAGGGGTGCTGGTCCTCAGATGACTGTCACCCTGAGGGTGTCAGCGTGCCGCTTGTGATCATTGTGGCCGTTGGTTATGAGGGGTGCTGGTCCTCAGATGACTGTCACTCTGAGGGTGTCAGCATGCCGCTTGTGATCAGTGTGGCTGCTGGGTAATGAGGGGTGCTGGTCCTCAGATGGCTGTCACCCTGGGGGTGCCAGCAGGGAGGTCAAAGAGCCATCACTTGAGTCAGAGGTGATGGCATGTTTGAGGAACAGCCCAGTTTTGTTCCCAGCATCTAGTGGGACTGATGGCACAGCAGGTGCTGAGCGAATGTCTGCTAAGTATAGACAACAGCATGTCAGTGTGTAAGGACTTTGAAAATAACCAACCCAAGAGGTGCCGGGCATGGGCTGTGCCCCGCGGTGGCCCAGTTACCAATGCACCAGCCCAGGCAGGGCAAGGGCCAGGACTGTGGTGATGCTGGGCTGTGGTGCCTGAAGGCCCTGCCAGGGGTTGCCCTGAACCCGTCTGTGATGTGCTCCCTGGTCAGGAGAAAGAGTGGCTCACAGAGCCCCTGGAGCTTGATGCCTGCGTCAAAGACCAGCTGGCTCCAGGTGGTCTGAAATCAGTCAGTGGCTGAGCCTATGAAGGGAGGGTAGCAATGTCACCTTCCTTGGGCTGCCAAGGACAGTCTGAGCTAGTGGAGGGATAGAGTGGGGCCCTGCCATACTAACCAAGGTACTGCTGACTATTGGTGGTTGTGATCCACACATCAGGGCATCACAGGAGCCCTCTACTCGGCTTCCACTCAGGATTCTGAACCTTGTGAAATACCTGGCTGCTCACCAGACACATCGATCTGCCCCAGGTCACTCGAAACAGGTGCTAGACCCTATGCCCTTATCAAGAGCTGTGTTCTCTTCCAAGATGCCATAAGCAAAGCTGGGGGACAAGTGGTGGCTTTGGAAGGAGTTCTGGAAACCAGGGTCACAAGCTGAGAGCTGAAGTGTTGATATTTACCAGACATAGAGAATGTTCGCAAAATGGCACCAACAAGGCAGTACATTAGAAAGTGATAGACACAGAACACTTAGAGAAAGAAAAGTTCACGGAAGACTAATCCACCTGGCCAGTAAGTGCTTAAAGGCACTCAGAATCACGCAGCTGGTAGAACATCAGCTAAGCCAGCAAGATGCCGCTGGAGGGCCAGTTGCGGGGAGAGGAAGCGGAAGGAGTAGTAGTTGTACGTGCCCTGTCCTGCACCTACGTGCAGAAGCAAACTGAGGGTGATCACGGAACGGCAATAGGAGACCTGCACTCTCGACAGCAAGGGCCAGGTTGTCCAAACCACAAGGACCTGACAGTCATGCACAGAGGTCCACCAACGGCAGCGGCACCTTCCACATTTGGGACAGCGTGTTCCCCTAGTCTTTTCAAAAGAAATGTGGTAACGGTGGTGCAAGGCCCATGCCTTCTGGCCTCCCAGCACCACTAGACAAGTGCGGAAACCAAGCGAGAACCGAGGACTGAGGGATGGTGCGTGGCCACTGCATGGACTCCCGCCCCACTGGACAGTGAGCTGGGGCTCCGCCTGGTCCTCAGGTGGGAGGGGGCAGAGGTGTGTATACCTGACAGTTTCACCTGTTTCCGTGTCCCCGGGATACGCTGTCACATACGCGTGCTTTCCAGGTGAGGGTGTGGGTGCACATTCATTTAACTCCAGTCTCCACCTGCACAGCCCAGCTCTGCCCCCCAGCTATGATCACGCCTGTGCAGCCATGTGTGCACGTGTGTGTGCTTCATGAAAGATGGTGCTTACAGGCCTGTGGGAGAGAGAGCGGGAGGGTGGGGAGCAGGTGGCCGCCCCAGTCCAACCTGGGAGGAAGCATTCGCAGGGCAGTGGAGAGGAGCCTCAAGAGAGGGTGCACAGTTGGGGGAGGAAGGAGGGCAGCCAGCCAGGGTGGGTGGCCGGCCACCTGGGGTGGGCAAGGGTCCTGAGAGGCAGCTTTTCTTACCAGATCCAAGGTCAGTTGGAGCTGGGATCTTGCACCATTTTCTTTGGTTCCTTGTATGCAGGTAAAGCAAAGAAAGGTGTGGCCTTCAAGGTCAAGGGCCATAGCTCAGCACCTGCTTTGAAAGGGGGACTGAGCTGGGGTTCAGGGCTCCTGGGGTGGGGCAGAGTTTGCCTGGAGAGAAGTTGTGCCAGGCCCTCCTGGAGGGGTTCTGTCTTTGCAGCTGCGGTCTCCCCAGCACCTCTGCTTTCTGCTCAGCTGAGTCGCTGTGCAGCTCATGGCAACCTGGTGATGAGCTACGCTGAGGTCACGTCAGGCAGGGTGACGATGGGCAGTGCTTCCGTCCAGCTGTCCTCTGGGGGTGGCTTGTTTTATCCTTTTTTATTTTTTGCTTTTGGCTGCTTCAGCTTCAAAATTGGTTTTGCTGAGATTTAATTTATACTGTCACTTGGAAGGCTCACGTCTGTCCCCAGCTGTGCCCAGTGCAGCTAAGTAAACGTGGGACTCTCACTGAGGCAGGAAACCACCAGGCCTGCCATGAAAATTCCATTTGGAACAGTTTTATTTATTTATTTGCCATCTTGCCAGTGATCATCAGCCCTAAAAGGCGGCATTCATGGAAGCCAGCGTTGAGACCTGCATCTGTGCTCTGTCCTGGAGTCCACAACATCCCCAAAGGGCAGAGTGTGCTCACTTCGCAGATGAACAGTGGAGGCCTGCAGGTGGCACGGCCCCCCAGGTCTGGCCCAGGATGCGTGGCAGAGCAGCCTTTGCCCCTGAGAAGTGCAGTGTCCAAAGAAAACAGGAAGCACTGCTAGATGCAGGCTCACACTTCTTGAGTACGGACTCGGATAGCGTGGAAGACGGCAGCAAGAGTCCACACGGACTTTGTCAGGCTAAAGGCTGCTGCTCAGAAAGAAAGTGAGGAGGCAGCACACAGTGGGAGTCTGCCAGCCACTCGTCTCACAGACAGGGTGTTAGCCAGCTTGTCACTGCTGCGACCTCAGTACCCAAGAACAGCGTAGCAGAGGAAGTGTTTATTTTGGCTCATGGTTTCAGAGGTTCAGTCTGTGGTCAGTCGACTTCATAGTTCTGGGCTCAGGTGAGGCACAAGGTTATGGTGGAAAGGCCTGGTGGAGGAAGGCAGCTCAGGACACAGCGGCGAGGAAGCAGAGAGTTCAGCTCACCAGGGACAAGATAAACCCCAGAGACGCCCTCAGGGACCTACCCGCTCCAGCCATGCTCTGCCTGCCTGCAGTTACCACCCAGGTAGTTCATATCTCTTAAGGCTCACAACCCAGTCATTGCACCTCTGAGTGTTGTTGCAGTTTCTCAGACATAAGCTTTCGGGGACACCTAAGATCTAAACTACGGCAGAGGACTAGTGTCTGGAATATAAAACGAACTAAAAAAAACTTCATATGCAAAATAAAACGAAAGAAAGAAAGAAAAGGGAAATAAAGACCTTAGTCAATAGCTGGCTAATGAATTGAACAGAGACCTCTCCAAAGAAGTCCAGAAGTCCAAGGGACAGCGACTGTAGATGTGTAGAACATCACTAGCTCTCAGACCATGAAATCAGAACAGCACTGAGATTCTGTTTCACCTGGGTCACAAAGGCTAGCATCAAGAGTACATAAGTGATGAGTGTGGCAGGGTGTGGGGAAAGGAACCCCCATGCACTACAGTGGATGTGAGCGTAGCCACGGAGGAAGCCGTGTGCAGGTGGCTCACAGTGGTGTTGCTCCCCGTCATCTCCTTGAGGAGCTCCTGGTCAGCACACCACAGAGGCACACTCATAGCCATGCTCATGGAGGAGCACGGAGGTGCACGCGTAGCCATGCTCATGGAGGAGCACGGAGGTGCATATGTGGCCATGCTCATGGAGGCACAGTTCACAGTAGCCACGCCTTGGTGCCCATCCACAGCTGAAGGGTAAAGAAATGTAAAGAAATGCATACATACCTAATGAGGTATTGTTCAGCCATAGAAGGAAGGAAATCATGGCGTTTTTTAGGAAAATGGACGGGCGTAAAGATCACCACGTTGAGTGAGGTATGGTAGGTGTATGTTTAACTTTTTAACAGACCGCCAGCTGCTTCCCAGAGAAGCACCATTTGACATTCTTGCCAGCAGTCTGCGAGCGCTCTGGTTGCTCTCTGATCAGACTTCTGTGGCTGAGCTACATGCTGGTGAGCTTGCTAAGGCTTCAACACAGCTTTTCCTAATTACCAATGTTGAGCACATTGTCATGTGATTGCCATCTGTACACCTTCTTTGACCAGATGATTGTAACATTTTTTCCCCATTATTGTTTGGTTCATTGTTTTGCTATTTAAAATTATACGTGTGTAGTTTGGTATAAATCCATTGTCAAATATATAATTTGCAAACATTTTCTTCCAGTCTGAGACTAGTGTGGTTGGTAGGCCACTTCCACTACCAAAGACCTCTGCCTCCTGGTATTCATGCTGCTCTTTAATCTCCCCCAAGCTCCACTGGACTTGGCTGCTTTCTTCTAGTGGGCAGAGTGTAGGGAAGTGATGGGTGCTGGGTTGAGCAGGTCGGTTAAGTAGGACTGCACCTTCTGATCCGGGTGCTCTCTCACTGGGTTCGGGGATGCACTTGTGCAGTTTTGCAGCATTTCCAGCAGGGTCTCAGTCGCTGTGGTCCATCTGCCCTGTGTGCTTTGCACCCCACTCCTCGAGTGTTGGGAGCTAGACCTCACACCTGTCCCACATCAGCCATCCTCATGCTGCTGGGGAGCTGCAGACTCTCCTGCAGTTTCAGAGGTCTGTATGTCAAGAAAAGCTGTATTTCACGCTGCATGCCTGTAGCCTCAGCCCAACTGGATCTGATGCACATGAGCAGATTCTAGACCTCGAGCTGCTGTGGAAATGGAATTATTACTCACTAATAGATCACTAATAGAATTTTTTTAGCACTTTATCTTTCCATCTAAACTGCAATTAGTTCCTCAGTGTCTGTAAAAATGTCTGCTTGGATTTTGATGGGATTGCAATGACTCTATAGGCAAATTGGAGTGAAGTGATATTTTAACAAAATAGAAAATTCCAGTTCATGAACACACTGTAGTTCATTCACTTAGGCTTTTAGCATATTATGTTGAATTTATACTAAAATATTTTATTTGGTATATTGCAAACGACATTTTATAAAATTTCAACTTGAAGTTTTTTATTGTTGGTGTGTAGAAATAGAATTGATTTTGTGTGCTGAGTTTGAATCTGAGGCTGTTAGGTTGACCTATTTTTCTTTCTTTCTTTTTTTCCCTTTTTGGTATCAGGTATTGAACCCAGGGGTGTATAACCACTGAGCCACATCCCCAGCCCTTTTTATATTTTATTTTGAGACTGGGTCTTGCTAAGTTGCCGAGGCTGGCTTTGAACTTGTGATCCTCCTGCCTCAGCCTCCTGAGTCACAGGGATTACAGGTGTGTCCTACCACACCCAGTGGGGTTGGCCTATTTTTCTAAGAGATATGTTGTTTTGTAGGTTCTTAGGGCTTTTCCAAGTGGAGTAATCATGACATTATCTCACCTGGCATGCCCTGCTGAAGTTGCATGTGTCTGGGTAACAGCAGTTCACAGTGCACCTGGCAAATTTGCAGTAGAAATGATTCTTGGCCATCAAAGGCATGCAGGAAGGGCTCCTAACAGTTCACATTGTGGTCCCCAAATTGGAGCAACTCATGTCCACCAGTGGCAGAAGGAAAGTGTAGTTTGTGGTGCGTTTGAGCAAGGGTGCTGTGGATGAGTGCTGCCTGCAGCAGTGGGGCACCTCTTCGCATTATGCCAAACCATGAGTCTAACCAGAGAAACCGGAGTGAACTTACCACGCGATGCTCAAAGCAGACAAGCACCGGAGTGAACCTACCACGCGGTGCTCTAAGCAGACAGGCAGTTTGTGTAATTAGAGATCTTCAGAACCTGAAAGTGCTTCCTGTGTTGGTGGGGATGGCGATCTCATGGAGATCTGTGGATGTGGGACATTGAACTGCACACCATGTGTATGTGCTGTGGTTTTGAGGTAGATAGGGCGGAGGATCTCATCTGGAGAGAGTGACGTTGGAGGTCACCAAGGGAGGGAAAGAAGACTACAGAATCCTGAGGGACACAGCCAGCCTCTAAGGAGCATGCACCTGACTTGCAGGGAGAAGAGTGCTCCGCAGAGGGTGCCTGGAAGGTGTGAGCAGAGGTGTATGGAAAGAATGGCTGGACGATTGTCCCAGGCACCAAGGGAGGAGGAGCACGTGGGTCCACCACCCAGAGTCGTCCTGGACAAGGCTGCCCTTTGGGTCTGGGCAGTGTGAGCAGCTGGTGTGGTGAGCAGGTGGGAGCAGAGAGCAGCTTGCAGAGGGACAAAGCAGCACAAGCAGGAGGCTGCACGGGCTGTTGAGAGCTGCTCTAAGAAGCGTTCCAGGGGAGTGCCTGGGAGATGAGCAGCATCAGAACTGCCAGCCCGAAGGGCAAGGGAGACAGCAGCGTGCTGGAAGCCTGCAGAGTCTGACTCAGGAGAGGGAAAGGTCAGAGCTAAACGGGAGGCACTGGCTTCTGGCAGAGGGGTAGTGGCCAGTGGAGGGAGGCGGGAAGGGCAGCTCCCCCTGAGGCTGATGAGGGCCGCAGAGGGCAAAGGTTGCTGTCACAGGCCATCAGACAGTGCTGAGCCACAGCGGCCAGTCACCAACGCAGACAGCCCATATGTTCCTGTGCATGGGTGGTTCTGTGAAGATGAAGGACGCAGCATGAAAACGCGTGTGAGTCAGGATGCAGCTGAGGGCGAGGGCGGCAGGTGTCCGGGAGCGGTGTCTTCTGGGAGTCACTGTACTCGTGCTGTGTGTATAGACTGCTCTGCATCCCTGTGCACACGTGTGTGTAGAACACTGCATACGCATGCCATTGCACGATTAACTCATGTGCACTGCAGCTGTGCACTTCCTCCTGGCTCCCGCTGACGGTAGGAGGTAGCTGTAGGGTCTGGAGCAGTCCATGCCCCTGGTCATTTGCCCCCAGACCTCCTGCAGCTCCTTCTCCTGAGGCGCTGTGGTCAGACCTGGGCCCTGCAACCAGGCCTGCTCCTCCAACCACACCCCGTGGGAACGCCTTGGTCATGGATTCAGCTCCTTGGCACTGGTGTGGAAGACCTGCTGAAAAGAAGCGCATCACATGCCCTTCACTGGAGAGCCAGAAGGAGCCGCTGGAGCAAGCAGGCTGTGCATCCGCTGGATGTTGATGGGATGCAGACACTTCGGCCTAACAAGTTTGATCAGGATGCACACAGGTCTACCCTCTGTCCAAGTAAAACCTGGGGAATGGCTAGAGAAGCATAAGAGGAGGCAGAACCAGCCCTCGTCAGCTCCCTGTGCCACTCGGCCTTCCTGTGGTCAGGGCCTTCTCTCCCCGCATCTTCAGAGTTCTGGTTGTAAACCCTGTGTCTCCTCCGCAGCTCACACTTGATAAAGAGAGGGTCCAGGGAATGCACTGAGGGAAGATGGGTGGACTGATCCCAGCACCTCCACATCCATGTTGAAGTCAGGACAGCTCGGGGGCCAGAGGTCTCCATGGACACACCCTCACCAGGTACTCTCCTCATGTGGCTCTGTGCCTCTGTCCCAGCCTCCTCAGGGCGTCCTTCACGTCCTTGTTCCGCAGGCTGTAGATGAGGGGGTTGAGCACGGGGATGACAAGGGTGTAGAAGACGGAGACCACCTTGCCCTGCTCCATGGACTCCACGGCTCCTGGCTGGGCATATATCACAAAAAGTGTGCCATAGAACAAGGTCACAGCTGTCAGGTGGGAGCCGCAGGTGGAGAAGAGTTTGCGTCGCCCAGAGCCTGAGCGCATCCTGAGGATGGTCACTGTGATGTAGCCATAGGAGACCAGCACCCCTACTGTTGCACCCACGATGATGAGCCCACAGATGCCAAACATGACCAGCTCGTTGAGGGCCGTGTCAGCACAGGCCAGCCGGAGCAGGGGTGGCACGTCACAGAAGAAGTGGTTGATGTGGTTGGAGCTGCAGAAAGGGAGCCGGAAGGTGAGGCTGGTCTCCACGATGGAGTTGAGGCAGCCTCCGCAGTAGGCTCCCAGCACCAGGCGGG
>PVKS010010350.1:0-60637 GCA_004027875.1 Aplodontia rufa | reverse complement strand
CCCTTCCCTCCCACACCCGCCACCCCATTCCCTGTCTGGGCAGCCCAGGAAGCTGGATCCCCATGAGGCCACCTCCAGCCTTTCAGAAGGATTCTGAGTCTCCTTCTCATCTGACATGCTCATTTCACAAATGAGGAGACTGAGGCCAGGGCCCCAGGTCACCCAGGGTCCAGATCCTGCAATAAGAGCTCAGGGGCTGCAGGCAGGAAGGTGGAATCTGGCTTGAGGGCTGGCTCTCCAAGCTCAGGGACTGGAAGATCTCTGGACCATCAACAAGCCCTCCTGAGCACTTCCTGTGTGCCTGACTGGCCAGGACAGAAGGCAAAGAACCCAGGAGCCCACAGCCTGTGGGGACAGGTGACAAGCCAGCAGAAATCAGTGCGATGAGCCGTGTGGCTGAAGCTGCTGGCCATAGGAGATGAGGGAGGCTTCCTGGAGGAGGAGAGAAGGCCTTCCTGGCTGCCAGCTGTTGGAGCCCAGTCTTTTTTTTTTTTTTAAGAGAAGGAGAGAGTGAGAGAGAGAAAGAGGGAATCAATTTTATTTAGTTTTTCATGTGGCCTTCATTGCTCCAACACTTCCTTATGTGCATGGCGCTGGGGTTTGAACCTGCGTCCTTGTACATGCCAGGCAAGCGCCAGAACCGCTGAGCCCCCATTTCAGCCCTGGAGCCGAGTCTGAAAGGATGAATCAGACCTTTGCAGAAGAAAGAAAGGCCAGCCCTCCAGGCTGGAGGACGGTTTGGCCACAGGTGGGGAGTGTGTAGACACCTCCACAGCCGGGAGGAGGGAGGGGTTCCAGCCTCCATGACCTGGACACAGCCACCCCACCCCCGGTGAGGCAAGCTAACTGCTTCATTATGCCCGCAGGCTCTGGAGTTGGAAGGGTGCGGTGGGAAGGGCTTGTGAGCGCCCCCATCCTGGGGCTTCACCTGGGAAGACTCAAGGTTCTCGAAGACCAAAGATGGGCGCCAGCCCATCCGAAGGCTCCTTGCTCCTGGGTCTGGCTGTTGGCTGGACCCCTGGCAAGACCTCCCCAGGTGGTCTCCACAAGGGCCAGCAAGGTGCCCAGGTTCCAAGAGAGCAAAGTGGGACTTTAAGGACCTAGCCTTGAAGTCACAGTGTCCCTGCTGTTGTGCCCAGATGCCGGGGCAGGAGACACGGACCCCTCTGCTGGAAAGGAGGGTCATGGAGGAGCTCAGGGGCCAGCAGCGCTGCTGGGTACCTTTGGAAGGAGCAACGGGCTGCCAAGATCTCGCGCAGCTGTGATGAGCTGCTGGGCTCACGGAGCTGCTGCGTTCTGGGACCTTCCTGGCCCAGGTAGGAGGGGCCACAGTGGTGTTGCTTCAGTGCCCCCCACTCTGCTCTCCCACCCCACCCTCCCTCCTCTCTGGAGCCCAGGAGAAGCTCAGAGTGCAAGAAAGGGAGGGAGAGGAGGGCTTCTCCCCAGCCCTGCCACGATGGGCCTCACGTCTGCGTTGCATCAGGAACCCTAGGGCCAGCACTGGGTGGTCCCTCAGCTGCAGGGACCCTGCCTTGTTGCTCAGACTCATGGGTGCAGGGGGCAGTGAGTGGCAGCCAACTGGGTCTCCCCCACCCCCGAAGTGGTCAGTGTCCATCAGCAAGGGAGCTACTGAGGCAGGGTTTGGTCTTCCAGCTTGAGGTCCCCAGTAACCCACTATTGGGCTTGAGACCCGTCTCCCTGGGCTTTGTGAGCAATGGCGGGCTACACGACCTGCTTCGTCAGTGACCTGGGCACAGCCTGGCACGTAGCAGGAGCGCAGTTAGTGCGTATAAACGAACACACAATTGAACGAACGAGTCTTTTAAACCTCGCTGCGTGCCCTGTGCTTGGGCTCTAACTGCGATCAATAACCATTTGAGTAGGAGAATGAATAAATAAATGAATGAACAGGTTTTATTTTGCTCCAGATCCCTAATGCCTAGCAGAACACTTGGCATACGGTGGGTGACCAGGATTTGCTAAATTTTGGAAAGAGAAAGAAAAACACTGTGGAGGAGTGTGTGGGTCCAGAGGGGACTTGACTTCTGTAATAGGCGGTGGCTTAGACAGAGCCTGGAGCCCCGGTCTCAGTGTCCCAGCAGGGTTTCTGAGTCCTGGGTGCTGTGGCCTTGCCCTAGCGGTTCCCTCCCTGTCCCAGAGAGGGTGGAACCTCCTCTTCTAAGCACAGGACAGGTGGGTCAGAAGCAGGAGGGACAGACCCCACTGCCACCGTCCCTCCACACACAGCTGACAGCAAGGCACCATCTCTGGAGGCCCTCCCCTGGTAGCCAGGCCAGCCAGGGACCCCATGGCATCCCAGTGGAAAGGGCGGCCCCGCGGGGCCTCTTCGTGCCCCCAGTTAGTTGAGAGGGCATGTAGGGGGAGAGAGAATTCTTCCTGGCAGTTTAAAGAGTTTTGGCATTTTCACAAGGGCACATGTAATATTTAAATTGCTCCCCTCGGCACGCCCGCACGCCTGCCTCAGCTCCCCAGGTGAATTTGTAGGCGCTGAAATGGTCTAATTTCCCACACAAGCCATGTCAAATATAATTTGGGTGCAAAGTTGGTAATTATACGTAACATCAGTCTGATGTTAAAAACACTGAAAAATTTAGCAAGAAGAGACGACTGGAAAGACGTAAGTCTGAGGCTCAGCCAGAAAAAGGCAGGCCCGGGCCCTGCCGAAGCCAAAGTCTTTAATTAATAATAGCATGTTTGCAGGGACTCAAAGGACGCGGGTCCCCAACTGTCTGAAACTCCTTTGTCTACCAATTACCAGCATCTGGGGGCAGAGCCAGGTAGGAAGTGGGGGCACCCAGATCCTGGCAGAGGAGTTGGGAGGTTAGGGCTGGGGGTGGAGCCCACCTGTGGGCTGATGTCCTGCTGCCAGGTGACCCCACTCTGCTCCCCGGCCACCAGAGACCCTCCCCAGGAGTCCTGGGTCAAGAGGCAAAGCTTGTCCCCCTCACGCTCAGGATGAATTGTGGGGAAGAGGCGAGGTTTGCCTACAGATCAAGCTACTCTAGAAGGCTCAGAAGGTCTGGGAACTGTACTCATGTCCCTCTGGGCCTAGGTGGGGCTTTTTTCTTCTATATATAAACAATTTAATGAACTTTTTCTTGATTTCTTTCTTTCCTTTTTTTGGTACTAGGGATTGAGCCCAGGGGCTCTTAACCACTGAGCCACATCCCTAGCCCTTTTCATTTTTTATTTTGAGGCAGACTCTTGCTAAGCTGCTTAGGGCAAGTTGCTGAGGCTGGCTTTGAACTTGCAATCCTCCTGCCTCAGTCTCCCAAATCCCTGGAATCACAGGTGTGCGCCACTGCTCCCAGCTAACAAGCTCTTTCTGTAAGGGCAAAGACTACATCTTATGAGCTGCCCCTTGTATCCCCAGCACTTGGCACACAGTAGGAGTGAAATGAATATCGGTGAAATGAATACCATGCAGAACACTCCTCCTGTAACCTGCATGGGTGGAGGTAGACACACCCACCCCCACTATCCTGAGAGATGACCTGAGAGACACAGGAGACTTTAAGGGGACAAGCACACAGAGCCTGGCAGAGAACTGCAATCCCACACTTACACACACTATGACCTTGGACAGTTGCTAAAACTCTGCCTCAGTTTCCTTATCCATAAAATAGGCATAAATATCAATGTATTTCTATATTTATATTAAGCCCCCAAATGGGACCCTATCTGAAGATTCTGCGGACCACGAACAAGAACAGCAGGTAAGGGGGCACTTGTTGAGGGCCACACAGACACAAAGCCTGTGGCTGGCTGACCCATCACCTTCTCAACAACCCCAGGAGGGACACACTACTATTATCTCCATTTCACCAAAGAGGAAGCTGCAGGATGAAATAATTTGCCCCAGAACCAAGATGTACAAAGGCATGTCACCCAGGCTGAGCACACCTGAGCAGGTTTCCTTACCACCTCCATCTGACACCTGGGCAGCTGCGAACCTGCAGGCTCTGATGCTGGGCTGGGTGGGCTGGAGCCTGGGATTCTGCATTTCTAGCAAGTTCCTGGGTGGCACTAATGCTGCTGGCCCAAAACCGCCCTTTGGGAAGTGAGGTTCCTGGCTTTGCTGCATCGGATTGTCTGCAGAATCAGAGACACCACACGTGCCCGGGGCCGACCCAGAGACGGCTGTGTGATGGGACAGAAGGCCAGCGGCTTTCAGGCCCAGCTCCCTGCACATTGAAAACACTCCATGAGCTCTTGAAAAAAAAAAAATATATATATATACCAATGTTTGGGGCTGGAGCAGTGGGTCAATGGTTCCAGTGCTTGCCAGGCATGCGGAAGGATGCGGGTTGGAACCCCAGCACCACGCACACAAGGAAGTGTCTGAGCAATGAAGGCCACGTGAAAAACTAAATAAAATTGATCCTCTCTCTCTCTCTCTCTCTCTCTCTCTCTCTCTCTCACACACACACACACTAATGTTTGAGCCGCATACCCTCCCAGACCAGCTGGGGTGGTGCCTGGGCACCTGTATTTCTTAAGCTGAGTCTAACGGGAGCTGGTGCTGAGAAGCCCAGCTTTGGACCGCATCGCACGTGGCACTTGCTGTCGCGAGATCTCACAAACTCAGGCCTTGACGTCCATCTTCAGGGGGCTCAGATGCTGTGGGTCTTGGATGGAGCCCTGAGCACTCCTCCCAGGGGACACTGAGGCAGTTCAGCCTGCCCCTGGAGGGGAGGCGCTGTAGTTTCCTCATTCTCAGCCTCCATCCAGCTGGGACTGGGCTTGTGGGCCCCCACAGAGGAGGTGAGGGAGACCAGAGGTGAGGGGCTGGCCCAGGCCACAGTCTCAGGTCACCATTTCTGTGGCTGAGCCGGGCTGGGACAGGCAGGCAGGAAGGATGGCGGTGTCTGAGGAAGGCAGAAGGCTGGGCAGAACAGACGCTGGAAACCAGATGAGAGGACTCCCTGGGCAGGTCGGGACAGAGCCTCCCTCCTGCCTCCATTTCCTCCTTCTGAAATAAAGAGAACAATCTCACCCCACCTCACCTTGTGTGTGTGATTGTGTGTGTTATTTTTAGATTAAAGTAACTGCTCAGGGCAAAGAATTCAAACAGATCAGAAGCACGCTGAATGAAAGTCTCTCGGAGATGCCACTGATAATTGTTTCTCGCGTGCGGCTCCAGACTTCTTAGCCTGCACAAATATCTGCAGATGCTTTTTACAAGGCGGGAGTGTGGGTGTCATTGCTTTCACACTTAGCAATGCACTACAGGTCCCCTTCCAGGGACAGCAGGAAAAGCCACCTCATTCCATTTGGAATCCATGTGCGCTTTCTCCCCGTGCTCCTGTCGATGGACATTCAGGTCCCTGTTCACGGTTTCCCTGGACAATGTGGCAAGGTACCAAGGGACTCCTTCAAGTGCACCCTAGGAGCATCCGCGGCAACAGCACCAGGCCTCACCTACTTTTCATCTCATCTGTGGGAGTTATTTTTATTTTCAGGGCTGAGGACCGAACTCGCGGCCTTGCGCATGCTAGGCAAGCGCTCTGCCACTGAGCTAAATCCCCAACCCCTCTATGGGAGATTTTGACCAAGATGGAGTCTGCATGGGACTTGAATGACAAGGGACACGGTGGCAAGCAGGACTGTGGCTTCATGAGAAGGGCCACAGTTAGGAGGTGGCCAACACCGCCTCCTTCACCTCCGTTCTCTCCACCAGTATCAACGCCATCATCAAAACCCAACTCCTAGCACTGCTGGACTCTCTAGCCTCACCACGGGCATCAATGTGTCACCTCCACCTTCGCTGTCAGTCAGTGCTTTCACACGACCTCGGGATTCAGTGGGACAGTGTGCCCTTAGGTGAACACATAAAATCTAAAACTGTAAAACACCTAGGGAAAGCGTAGGAGAAATCAAGACCTTGGGTTAGGCAAAGACTTCATAGGACACGAAAACACAGATAGGAGGAAAAAATGACAAAGTAAACATCATCAGAATTTAACACTTTTGTTCTTTGAAGACACAGATAAGAAATAGAAAATGTAAGCCATGTGTTGGGAGAAAATACTTAGCAAATGCATTTCTGATACAGGACTGGTATATACAAAGAGCTGATTGATATATAAAGAACTCTTTTTTTTTTTTAAAGAGAAAGGGACAGTGAGAGAGACAGAGAAAGAGAGAAACAACTTTATTTAATTTTTCACATGGCCTTAGTTGCTCCAACACTCAGTTGTGTACGTGGTGCTGGGGTTTGAACCCGGGTCCTCGTGCTTGCTAGGCAAGCAACGAAACCACTGAGCCACCGCTCCAGCCCCTATAAAGAACTCTTAAAACTCAGCTCTTACCTCCCAAAGAGCTCTTGACAGCCAAAAATAAGAAAAAATAACCGAGTAAAAGAATGGGCTAATGGGCTGGAGCAGTGGCTCAGCTTGCCTGGCATGCACAAGTACACGGATTCAAACCCCAGCACCACACGCACATTAAAGTTTCCGAGCAACAAAAGCCACATGAAAACTAAATAAAAATTGATTCTTCCCCCAGCTCACTGCCCTCTGTCTTAAAAAAAAAAAAAAAAAAAAAAAAATATATATATATATATATATATATGCCAATGCCCAGTATAGTGGTGCACACCTGTAATCCCAGCTACTCAGGAGGCTGAGGCAGGAGGATCACAAGTTCAAGGCCAGCCTCAGCAATTTGGTAAGACCTTGTCTGAAAACAAAATTTGAAAAAGCCTTGTGCTTCAGAGGTAGAACATTTTTCGTGCACATTTGAGGCCCTGAGTTCAATCCCCAGTTTGAAAAAAATATATATGTATATATGTACTTTTTTAATCTAGAGATTTAAATAGATACTTTACCAAAGAAGATCTGTAGATCGGAAACAAGCACATGAAAAGACCTTCATCATAGTTGCTAGGAAAATGAAGGTTAAAATCCCTGTGATATGCCATTATGTACCTATCAGAATGGTTCAAAAAAATTTTAAAACCTGACAATACCAAAAGCTGGCAAGGACACTGAGCAGGCAGCACAGACGGGAGCTGTCACACGTGGCCGAGGAGAATGCAGAACGCCGCAGTCTCTTTGGAAAGCTGCTTGGCAATTTTGTTTCGTTTTTTGAGAAAGAGAGTGAGAGTGAGAGAGAGAGAAAGAGAGAATCAATTTTATTTATTTTTTCACCTGGTTTTTGCTTCTCCAACACTTAATTGTGTACGTGGTGCTGGGGTTGGAACCTGGGTCCTCACGCATGCCAGGCAAACGCTCTCCCACTGAGCCACTGCTCCAGCCCCTTGGCAGCTTTTTTATAAAGTTAAACATATACTTAACATATGATTCACCAGTCCTAATGCTAGGTTGTTACCAAAGGGAAATTAAGATATACGTCCTTGCAAATGTTTGTAAGGAATGTGGGCTGGGAATGTGGCTCTGCGGTAGAACACTTGCCTAGAAGGCATGGGGCCTTGGATTTGATCCTCAGCGTCACACACACACACACACACATACACACACCACATTTGCATGGGATATCATATATCATCTATGTTCATTATCACCAAGAATTGGAAGACGTCCAAATGTCCATCAACAAGGAATGGATAAACAAATTGTGGTCTATCCATGGAATACTACTCAGCGATAAAAAGGAACAAGCTAGCAATACAGGCAATAACATGTGTAAGTCTCAAAAGCATTTTGGGGCTGGGCCGGTGGCTCAGTGGTCACAGAGCTCGCCTGGCATGTGTGGGGATGCCGGTTTGAACCCCAGCACCACGTACACAACAAAGTGTCTGAGCAATGAAAGCCACATGAAACACTAAATAAAATTGATTCTCTGTTTCTCTCTCACTGTCCCTCTCTCTCTCTCTTTATTTATTTATTAATTTTTTAAAGAAAGAGGGACAGTGAGAGAGTCAAAGAGAAAGACAGCAGCAATTTTTTATTTAGCTTTTCATGTGACTTTCATTGTTCCAAGACTTCGTTGTGTACGTGGTGCTGGGGTTTGAACCCGCGTCCTTGCGCATGCCAGGCAAGCACCGTAATTGCAGAGCCATGGCTCCATCCAGTCCTTCTTTTTAAAAAAAAATAAATAAAATTAAAACTAAATTTTGTGGGGTTTTGTTGTTGTGTTGTAAGACTTTTTTTAATATATTCTGGATATTAAACCCATATCAGATAAATGTTTGGCAAATATTTTCTCTTATTCTATAGGATGTTCTTTCACATTCTTTCTTTTTTCTTTTAAGAGAGAGAAGGACAGTGAGAGAGAAAGGGAGAATCAGTTTTATTTAGCTTTTCATGAGACCTTCTTTGCTGTGGCACTTCATTGTGTCTGTGGTGCTGGGGCTTGGACCTGCGACTTCTCACATGCCAGGCAAGTGCCCTAACTGCCGAGCCACTGCTCCAGCCCTTGCTTTCACATTCTTAATAATTTTTTTGCCTTTGATGCTGGGGGTGGAACCCAGGGCCTTGGGCGTGCTAGGCAAGCGCTCTACCACTGAGTTACACCCCCAGCCTGATAATGTGCTTCAACGCATAAAAGTTCCTAACTTCATGAAATCTAATGTATCTATATTTTCTTTTATTGCTTGCTTTTTTGGTGTCAAATCTAAGAGTTCACTGCCAAATCTGAGGTCATGAAAATTCTTTTTTATTTTTTAAAGAGAGAAGGACGGGCTAGGGCGTTAGCTTGGCGGTTACGGCGCTTGCCCAGCATGGTGAGTACACAAGTTCGAACCCCAGCACCCACGTACACAATGAAGTGTCAGAGCAACAAAAGCCACATGAAAAACTAAATAAAAATTGATTCTCTCTTTCTTTCTCACTCACTGTCCTTCTCTCTTAAAAAAAAAAAAGAGAGAAAGAGAGACAGTGAGAGAGAGAAAAAGAGAGAATTAATTTTATTTGGGTTTTCACGTGGCTTTCGTTGCTCCCAGACTTCGCTGTGTACGTGGTGCTGGGGTTTGAACTTGTATACTCAAGCATGCCGGGCAAGTGTCGTAACCACTGAGCAACCGCTCCAGCCCCCAACATTCTTACCATATGGTTTTCTTATAATAATTTTATAGTTTTAGCTCTAATAGGTAGGTCATTGCTTCATTTTTAGGGATTTTTTTTTTTTTTTGAAGAAAGAGGAGACAGAGAGGGAAAGAGGGAAGCAATCTTTATTTAGTTTTTCATGTGACTTTCATTCCTCAGACACTTCGTTGTGTACGTGGTGCTGAGATTTAGAACTCACGTCCTCACGCTTGCCAGGCAAGCACTGTAACCACTGAGCCACCGCTCCAGCCCCTTGTGGAAAATCAGCAGGCCATGGGTATTTGGGTTTGTTTCTGGATCTCAATTCTGTTCCTTTGTTTGTTAGTTCTTTTAGTACTGGGGATTGAACCCAGGGCACTTCACCAGTAAGACACATCTCCAGCCCTTTTTATTTTATTTTATATTTTTGAAACAGAACCTCACTTAGTTGCTTAGGGTCTTGCTAAGTTGTTGAATCTGGCCTCAAACTTGCCTTCTTCCTGCCTCAGCCTTCTGAGCTAAGTAGCTCCTCAGCAGGTCAGGAGGCTGAGGCAGGAGGATCGCAAGTTCCAGGGCAGCCTCAGCAACTTGGTGAGGCCCAAAGCAACTTAGCAAGACCCTGTCTTTAAAAGGACTGGGGATGTGGCTCAGTGGTGAAGTGCCACTGGGTTCAAACCCTGGGGCCAAGAAAAGAAAAGGAGGAAATTTGGACACAGTCACAGAGGGATGACCATGACACAGGGAGGAGAAGGCAGCCAAGGAGAGAGGCCAAGAAGAAACCAAAGCTGCCTCACACCTGATCTTGCTCTTCGAATGTCCAAAATTGTTTAAACCACTCAGTCTTCAGCGCTTTGTTACGGGAGCCTCATCTGTTTCTCCTTTCCAATATCATTTTGACTATTCAGGTCCCCTTCAATCCATTTAATTTAAGAGTTAGCTTTTCTTATCTGTGCCCCAAAAGGCCTTTCGATTATGTGGTTATCGTCTTCACGGGGGTCGAACCCAGAGCCTTGAGCGGGCTGTGTCTGTGCTCTGCCTCTGACCTATGACCCTGCCCCTGGCCATCGGAATTTTGATAAGGTTTGTCCTGAATCTCTGGGTTGCTTTGGGAGTTGCGGTCAGCTTAGCAACACCAAGTCTTTCGATCTGTGAACACGAGACGTTGTCCACTTAGGCAGCGTTTTTCCCAGTGTTCTTTAGTTTCCAGGAGACATCTTTTGCCTCCTTGGTTAATTTTTTTTTTGGTTAATTTTGTCTGGACGCCATTGTTAATGGAGTCATTTTCTTTATTTCATTTTCAGATTTCCCATTGCTGGAGTAGAGAAACCCAAATGACTTTTTTTTTTTTTTTAAGAGAGAGGGACAGTGAGAGAGACAGAGAAAGGGAGAAACAATTTTATTTAGTTTTTCACATGGCCTTAGTTGCTCCAACACTCAGTCGTGTGCGTGGTGCTGGGGTTCCAACACGCATCCTTGCACAGGCCAGGCAAGCGCCGCAACTGCTGAGCCACTGCTGCAGCCCCCAACTGACTTTTGTGAGTTGATCTTGGCCCTGGAAACTTTGCTGAATTTACAGCACAATAATCTACAAGTAAGAAAATTATAAATGTCAGATAGCCAGTTGATTCTCTCAAAATGTTTTATTTCTTTGATTGTGCAAAACTCATGTATCTGGAGCTGACCCGTGGCTGTAACCAACAACAGGTGTGGACCCAGCAGAAATGTCAACGTTTTGCTTAATACGAAGGAGTGGGAGGCGAAACCTCACTCTCACCTTGGACTCTGCAGATGGAAACTCTCCCTCCACGCAAGTCACGTACACTAACAAGACCGACCTCGGAGCATCTCCATGCCGTTCCGAGACTGTCGCCGAGCCAAAGGACTTGATCGTTCATCTTAGGAACATCCCCGAACACCCCCCAGCTCTTCAATGGGAAGAATGAGCTGACCGTTTGCACCCTATGATTCTTAGTCTTCTTTGCCTCAAAAAATCTATACATTGGCTGGGAACGGTGGTGCACGCCTGTAATCCCAGTGACTCAGGAGGCTGAGGCAGGAGGATCACAGGTTCAAAGCCAGCCTCAGCAACTTAATCAGTCCCTAAGCAACTTAGCAAGACCCTGTCCCAAAGTAAAATATAAGAAGGGCTGGGGATGCGGCTCAGTGGTTAAGCACCCCTGGGTTTGATCCCCAGTATCAAACAAGCAAACAAAAAGCTACTTCACCATCTCACTAATATTTTTTAAAGAGAAGGACAGTGAGAGAGAGAGAGAGAGACAGAGAATCAATTTTTATTGAGCTTTTCACATGACTTTAGTTGCTCTGACACTTAGTTGTGTACATGGGTGCTGGGGTTTGAATCCGTGTACTTGTGCATGCTGGGAAAGCACCATAATTGCTGAGCCACCACTCCAGCCCCATCCTGGATGGGTTTTATTGTGACCCTAACCCAATCCTAGCGGAACTTCTGCCTGGAAAGATGCTCCTTAAACCAAACTTCGGACTTTGCCTCCCCTCTTGGAGACACCGACGAAGTTCAGGTGGTGTCCTCGCTCGCCGTAGCCAGCTCACCTCTGCCTGGTCAGTGGTGACATGGCTGTTATTGGGAGAACTGTCATTCGACAATTGTAAGACTAAAAGCAAACATCACAGACAGATGTCAGAGCTTCGCTGGTTCTTCACGGACGTAAGTGACACTTTGCTGAGCCAGAAAAGGGTTTCTCAATCCTGGAAGAACATCGCCTTCATTTTTCGTGCTCCTTACAATGTGATAGCAGCAGGCACCACACTCTTTTAAGTTTAATCTGCATGATCTGCCTTGTCCCCACTGCTTTCTGACGTCCAGACGATCAGCAGAGCAATCAATCAAACCCTGATTTGTAGCACTGCCAATTTCTCTGGTGTAAATATTCCTACCACGGCCAATTTCAAGCTACAAACAGGAGGTCGCTGACCTCCGGGTAGAGAAGAGTTGTGCTGTTCGGTAGCACACCGCTAGGTCGCGGTCCTATCGGGCAGTACGGTAGACAGACGACCCCAGGAGCAAGGACACGCAGTAGAGGGTATCAAAATAATTCAGAAGCGATGAGTTTATTGCTTGGGTTTTTAATATGGTTTATTTGTCAGTTTATACAGTTTAATTATTTTGGGGGGAGTACCAAGAAAAACCCAGGGGTACCTAACCACTGAGCCATGTCCCCTCCATATCCCCTGCCCTTTTTATTTTTATTTTTTTAAGAGAGAAGGAAAGTGAGAGAGACAGAGGGAGACACAGAGAGAATCAATTTTTATTGAGTTTTTCACATGACTTTCATTGCTCTGACACTTAGTTGTGTACGTGGGTGCTGGGGTTTGAACCCAGGCACTTGCGCATGCCAGGCAAGCGCCGTAACCCCTAAGCCACCACTCCAGCCCCCCTTTTTATTTTTTATCTTGAGACAGGGCCTCACCAAGTTACTGAGGACTTATGATCCTCCTGCCTCAGCCTCCCGAGCCTCTGGGATCGCAGGCGTGCGCCACTGCACCCCACTTGGTTTATATACTTTAATATTTAACGATGGCTATGTGTAACAACCAGCGTAAAAGTTCCTGAAAAGGTAACAAGTGGCTTTCACACTCTGACTCCAGCTCGCTCTGGGACTGACTAGAAAGTCTTACTTGGAGATTTTGGGGGTAACAGAAATGCTCTGTATTTTAAACTTGGTAGTTGACGATACCCATTTGTTAAATTATCTAGAACTATGTGTATAAAAAGGGTGAATCTCACTGTATATATGTTTTACTTACTAAGCCTTCCAAGAGGGGGGACATGGGTAACTTACACACTCTCTGGCTACCATATGCTTTGGTTTGGATCTGGACTGTTCCCCAAAAGCTTGGGGAATATTGGTCCCAGAGCAGCAGTGCATGGAGGTGGGGCTCCGGGAGATGATTGAGTCCCAGGGCTCAGACCCCCTCTACAGCTTGAGCCACAGTGGAGTCACAGCTGAACGGGTTGTCATAAAGTGAGCTCTCTCGGGCTTGGGGATTTAGCTCAGTGGCAGGGCGCTTGCCTAGCATGCGCAAGGGCCCCAAGTTCAATCCTGAAAAAAAAATAAAAATGAGCTCTCTCTGTTTCCCAGCCGCCCTCAGGTGACAAGCTCTGCCCCACCTAGAGCACCACAGGCCTAAAACAATGTAACCAGCCAACCCTGGACAGGAGCCTTTGAAGTCATGAGCCAAACCAAATTCCACCTTTCAGGTCACTTAGCTCAGGCATCTTGTCGCAGCATGGAAAGACTCAGATGTGGAGGCTGGCCTGGCACCAGGCTGCTCCAATGGAAGGGCTCTGCTGCTGTCACCGAGCACAGCAAGATGGCTCAGGGACAACTGTGCTGGGATCCCGCCTCTGCTGCCTCTGGCCATCTCTCCAGCAAGCACCAGCAGGCTCACCCAGTCTCCTGGGTGCCTCTGCCAAGCTAAATTCTGTGTCTGCACCTGACTGGTGGAGGCCAGGTCACCTGGACCCTCCAGCTGCCAGGAAGGCTGCAGAAGGGAATTTCTGGTCCCCACCTTGGGGGAGCAGGACTCACCGTGCGGGAGGTGCCTCAAACCTAGGAAGAGGGTGTAACATACGTTAGGCGCATGCCTGTGGGAGTTCATGCTTCAGAGAACAGCTTTTCTTTTCTTTTTTCTTTTTTAAAGAGAGAGGGGGAGAGAATGAGAGAGAGAAACAATTTTATTTATTTTTTTCGTCTGGTTTTCATTGTTCTGACACTTCGTCGTGTATGTGGTGCTGGGGTTTGAACCCGGATCCTGGCACATGCCAGGTAAGTGCTTCAACTGCTGAGCTGCTGCTCCAGCCCCCATCAGCAATTCTTACGCCATGGGTGTAAACGATGTTTCCTGTTCTCTTTTGCTCTCTCTTTTCAAGTTCTAGCTACCACACATTACATAGGTTTTGTGACCTATCAGCGGGTCACACCCACAGTTTGAAAATCATAGATGCTAGAAATGGGGGTAAGAATCAGAGGTGAGGGGCTGGAGTAATGACTCAGTGGTTACAGCGCTTGCCTGGCACACACGAGTACGTGAGTTCAAACCCCAGCACCATGAACACAGCGAAGTCTCAGAGCGACGGAAGCCACATGAAAAAAGGTTGATTCTCTCTCTCTCTCTCTCTCTCACTGTCCTTCTCTCTTTAAAAAAGAATCAGAGGTGAGGCTGTGGAGGGCCTTGAACACCAAACAGCCACATTTGGACCTTGCCTGGTAGGTTCTTGAGCCCAGAGACCATTGCAGAGCGGTGCTTTGACATGATCCTATGTGCTGTTTATCGATGTTCAAAATGCATGAACCGTCTGACCCAGCAGTTCCTCTTCTAGGAAAACAGCTCCAAGAAATCCCCAGCTGAGGAGCTCGCCCCAGCTCTGCTCTTCCCGCAGGAGCAACTCGGTGTGGAGTACGATGCAGCTCTGCAAAAGCTCAGGATTGGTCTCTGTTTGGGTGGGATCTCTGGGACATGGGCGGGAGAGTGAAAATCCAGAGGTCCCCTTTCTATCTTGGATAAAGCACACCCTTAGATGCTTACACATGTGCATGCCTGCTTTAAAGATTTAGAAGGAAACCCTACAGGAGGGACAAACCTTGAGGACATAATGCTAAAGAGGTAAACCAGACACGAGAGGTCAGAAGCTGTGCCGATTCCACTTGCGTGAGGAGCCCAGCGCAGTCAGATTCCCAGAGACAGAAAGAGAGGCAGGGGGCAGGGAGTGGGGAGCTAGCAATGAATGGGGACAGCGTTTCAGCTGGGCAGCTGAGGAAGTTCTGGAAATGGACAGTGGTGATGGCTGAACAGGGTGAAGATGCGTAACTCCACCAAACTGTCTTGGTTTCTTTGCTTTTTTGCAGTTCCAGGGGTTGAACCTAGCACAGGGCCTCCCATGTGCTAGGCAAGCTCTCTACCATTGGGCCACACCCCCAGCCCTTTCTATTTATTTTGAGACAAGGTTTTGCTAAGTTGTTGAGGTTGACCTCAAACTTTCGATCCTCCTGCCTCAGCCTCCTGAATAGCTGGGATTACACCCATACCAGCTATATTGTGTGTATGTTTGTGTGTATTTATGTTATATGTATTTTAATACACACACACACACACAAGATTTAGAAAACCTACACCAAACTTGAAGGTGCTTACCATGGGAGGGAAGGGCCTGGGGGACCAGGGTAGATAAAGGGGGCCTTTCGTGTGTTACTGTCTATGTTTCTGTGTGGATCGCTACTTCAGCAATGAGCACTTATTCTCAAATGACTGACGTGATATTTAAAAAATAACTTTAAAATTATGTATGTATCCACATATGTATGTATGTAGATATACCTGTGTGTAGATTTACCTGTATGTAGGTTTACCTCTATGTAGATATACCTGTATACACCTGTATGTGTATATTCAAAGGTGGGCATGAGGGGGTTAGGCCTGGGGGCCAGGGCATGGGCACTGATGCCACCTGTTGGGTCGAGTGCCAGCAGAGTAGGGTTGGGGTCTAAGAAGCCCCATGGGAGAGGATGCTGTGACCCTCTGCAGTGAACACAGGGAGCTCTGGAACCCAGGGCAGGTGCCTGATCCAGCCGAAGTGTCGTCCCAGGGGCTTCCTGGAAGAAGCCGCTAGAGCGGGGTGTGGAGTGTGAGCCATGGGGCTGAGTGGCCACAGGCCTTCCCTGTCAGCAGACACTGGGCTGCCAGAGCCGTCCCCGAGCACCCCCAGGGCTGAGAGAGAGAGGAGGAAGTTTTGGGCCCACGTGGCTGCTGCCCCTACCCCCTCTGTGTGTCACCTTCTGGTCCTTACCTTTCTGGGACTGGAGGCTGCAGGACCTCCTGAAGCCAACCTGGGCTGGGGGTGGGGATGGGGGAGCAAGAAACAGCCGCCTCTCTGCCCCCGGCCCAGCTTCTAAGGCAAAGGAAAACATCTCCCCTTGCAAGGGCCCCCAACCCTTGTCACATCTGGTTCCTATCGGCTCTGCTTGGTTCCAATCGTCCCACTTCCTGCTACCATCTCAGGGTGCCCCCAAACTGCCCCCAGCTGTGGGAACAGCCTCCTCCCTCAGCCTTCAGCAGGTCCTGCCCAGCAGGTCTCCCCAATCCTGAGGGCCTCCCCTGGCCCCCCCATGAACAGATGGATCATCTCCCTGCCCCCAGATGACTACAGATCTTTTCTGGGGCTGTCCTTTGCTTGGAGTGCCCTGGCATTTACAGCACCCAACACAACTTTCCAGGGCCCATCCAGATCCTCCTCAGACCTTCAGGAGCCCCACCTCCCCTCAACCTTGTCCCCGACTCCTTGGGAGGGTGCCGAGCTGGGCTCCTCTGTCTGGTAAGAGCCAGGAGGCTTTGCCTGTCCAGAGAGCATAAGAGAGGGAAGAGGCGAGTTCACTTGGAGGGGGTCTCTCTTCCAGGAAGAAGGTCCCAGAGCCACTTCCAGGGGTTACAGGACAGAGCTAGATTAGGGAGGGGTGGAGGCATCAGGGACAAAGACTATGCAACAGGAGGAGACGAAGGAATCGGAGCCCAGAGAGCAGGCACCCACCCAGACAGACCCAGGGAACGACTTGGGAGGGAAGAGTGACCTCTGCTCCTGTCTTGGCGTGGGGGCTCCAGAGCTGCTGGGCACTGGGGGGCAGCTCCGTCCCATGCAGGTGGCACTTTGAGGGTTGCAGCCAGACTGGGTGACACACACGCTTCAGTACTTTCCATCTGGCATTGTCCCTGCTTGCTCACGTGGGACACTTGGCCCAGAACAAAGCTGTGTCAGGGAAATGTCTGCCTGTGACCCTCAGCCTGTGAAGCAGCGCTTTCCTCACCGTGAACGTCTCCCCATTTTACAGGTAAAGGGACACCCACGGTCATACAGGGTCAGGGCCCAGCAGCTCCTTGGCACTCCCAGCCCCTGCTGTTCAGCGTGTGGGGGTCCTCTGGATTGCTGGTGTCTCTGATTCCAGTGTTACCTCGCCCCAGCACTAGACGAGGCTTGGATGGGGAGATGCGTTGAGGGTGGGAACAGGAACAGGGTTCATCTGTGTCTCCCTGGCAGCGCTAGATACGCAGCCATGTGTTCATTCCATGGATTTTTAAGCTGCACCAGCTGGGAGCCAGGTGCTCCGAGCCTCCAGATCCTCAGCTGCGAAATGGGGATGTTGTCTGGAGGGGAGGGTGCCCTAGGAACGCAAGCCACACACATCACCTAAAACTTCTTGGCAGTCACACGCAAAGGGATAAAAAGGACCAGGAGATATTAGTTTTGTTTTGTTAAGGGAGAGGGACAGGGCTGGAGCGGTGGCTCAGCAGTGGCAGTGCTTGCCGGGCATGCGCAAGGACATGAGTTCAAACCCCAGCACCACGTGCACAGTAAAGTCTCAGAGCAACAAAGGCCATGTGAAAAACTAAATAAAATCAATTCTCTTTCTCTCACTGTCCCTCTCTCTTTAAAAAAAAAAAGGGTTGGAGGGGGACAGTGAGAGAGAGAATCAATTTTATTTAGTTTTCCATGCGGCTTTCGCTGCTCCAAAGTTTCATCGTGTGCGTGGTGCTGGGGTTCGAACCTGTGTCCTTGCACATGCCAAGTCAAGCTGACGATCCAGCTCCCCCCCCCCTTTTTTTTTTAAAGGGAAACGGAGAAAGTGAGAGAGAAAGAGAGAATCCATTTCTTTCTTTTTCCATCTGGCCTTTGTTTCCCAACACTCAGCTGTGTGTGTGGCACCGAGGTTCAAAACCGGGTCCTCCCACATGCCAGGCAAGCGCTCCAACCGCTGAGCCAACACTCCAGTCCCTGAAATTAGTTTTAATGACGTACATTTTTTAGCCCAATAGTACCAAAATGATATCGTTTCGGCATGTCATCAACGTAAGAACAACTAACGAGCCGTGTGACATTCGTTTGCGCCAAGTCTGAGAAAGCCCGTATTTCCCCTAGCGCACACACCCATGTAGCCCAGCCCCTACCCGGAGCTCCCTCCACACGCGGCATTGTACTGGGCAGCGTGGCTGCGGCCTGGAAGGCTGTGAGCCCCCAGCTCCCAGACAGCCCACATGGGAGGCGTGCAGGTGAGGGGGTCTCGGCACCCCATCCTTCCCTATCAGCCCAGCGTCTCCTGCACACTAAAAAGAAAAAAATACGCCGTTTTCTAAGGCAACACTCACACACACACACACACATACACACACACACCCCTATATTATTCCAATTAGCTAACTTAAGTTTAAAAAAAAAAGTCTCCTGCGTGGCCAGGAGTCAGGGTGCCGCAGGGAGCAGGCCGAGGCGCCGCTGGCTTTCTGGGAGGGAGGAGAAGGAGAAGAGCAGGCTGGGGCCGTGAGCAGGGAGCTGCTGCCGCCTGGCCTGGCACGGGGACAGGGTTTGTTTGCGCCTCTTTGAAGCTGGGAGATGAAAGCGGGGCCCACATGGCTCGCCTTTGATTCCCTCCTGCCTGGGCCCCGCACAGCTGCAGCCGGGCCAGCGCCCAGCCCCGCACAGCCCCAGGGGGCAGAGGGGCCCCTGGGCCAAAGGCGTCTCCCCCCACCCCCTCACCCCCCGTGGCTGTGGGTGAGTTGAGGAAGCACCCTCGGTGCCGACACACCCAAAGTGGCCAGGAGGGGAACTGCCCCGTGGCCCTTGGGCCAACACCTGAGTGTCCCCGCTAGCTGGCCGGTCTGAACTATGAGAGCTTGGCTTCCATCAGGGTCAAGCAAGGCCTACCGTGTGCCAGGTCTGTTCTAGATGCCCCCCAGTGTGCGACCTGGGGTGGACGGAAGGAAAGGATAGAAAGTGCCCAGTCGCGTCGGTCCATGGTTGTCACCATCGTTACCATCTTTCTGGTTACATACTGGGTCTCCTCACCACTCCCAGCTCTGAGGACACAGACAGCTGCTGGGAAGGTGCCCACTCCAGGACCTGTCCCTCAGGGGCCTGTCCTGACGTCAGCAGGGCGTTGGGAGACGGCAGACCACTGACTGCTGTGGCTGAGGGTGGTGGGTCAGGCCAGAGGCCGCGTGCTCCGGGGGCCCCTGGTCATGAGCAACTAGAGGCCACAGGTGGCTGCAAAGCTTGGGGACCTGACAATCCCAGACCCCCGCCCCACAGCCTTGTTCTAGCCGCACACCACTCAGGACACAGGGAGGCAGGGCCTGGGAGCCCTGAAAGGAGGCCCCGTTCCCCAGGGGCCAGCACTGGTGACAGCAGCAAGGACCAGGACCCGAAGGTTCAAGATCGCCCACAGGCCGAGCTGGCTCTTTCCAGATGAGTCTTGGCTCTTGCGTCGCAAGTCCAGCCCAGTGCCCTGTCCCCATTTCACAGGTGCTGGAGCCTGTGGCTCCAGCACAGCGGGACTTGGACCGCATCTGAGCGGCTCCAGAGTTTGGATTCTTTCCCACCACAGCATTTCCGAGGATGTCAGCCGCTCTGGGAGCTCACAGCAGTTTCCTCCAAAGCCTGGAACCGGGAGACCTAGAAGTCTGCGCTAAAGGACGCTCCTGAGTCCAACAGTGGCCCTGCAGATGGACCCATCGGGGGTGGGGTCCGCCAACCCTGCGCCGCCCACCTCGCCTCTTCTCTTCTCCGGCAGGGAAGGGGGACAGGTCAACCCAGGATTGCCGGCAGCCTTTCCTCTTTCAGTGCGTGAGACCAGGTAGACACAACCAACGGGTAGAACTCGCAGCTCCGCGGACAGTTTTGCTTAGGTAGTGTCAGTGGAGGGGGAAGGTGAAACCCAAGTAAGCGGCCCAGCCCACAGGAGGGGTGGCCCTGGCGGGAAGGGAACCTCAGCCTGCTGGGGTCTGAGCGGCACAGCACTGCACGGTGCAGCACATCAGCCACCTGCCGAGGGGACACTGGGAGGGAAGGCCGGGAGCCAGGCTGCCCTGGCGAGCTCCAAATTCCCAGTGCAGGAGGCAGGAGCTGTCCCTGTCCTCCCAGGGGCCCCGCTGCTGAGCCTGCAGGCCACATTGCTGCAGCTGATGTAAAACACACATGTTTTGACTGAACCGCTCTCCCCCCACCTCCCGAAACGCCAACATTAAAGGGAGCGTAGCTTTGTAAAACTGAAACTGTAAAACGCTTCTGAAACCCAGCCTGGGGGATTAAAGAAACCACATGAAAAGGGACTTGGGACGACCTGGACGCTGACTTCCTGTTCAGAAGTTCGCTCAACATGTGCCTCCCACCCGGGCTGGTGGCGTGGAGCAGGAGGAGGAGGCAGGAGGAAGGCCAGGGCCCGTGAGGGCCTCCGGGTCTCCGGAAGTCCAGAGTGTGTCTAAAGTGCCACGCCCGGCCACCCTGGGCATGGCCCGCCTAGGTCCCTGGAGGTTCAGAGGAGGTTGGATGTTGACCTTGGCTTTGGGATCCTGCCCTGTAGTGAAGACAGGTGGGGAAGCGAAAGAGACACAGCCACCAAAAGCCCACTCCCAGGCCTCTGCCAGTCTCCCCTGCAGGTCCCATCTTGGCCTCTCTGGTCCTGGACCCTGGAGGTACGGGAGCTCCTTAGAGCCCCAACTCAGCTTCTGGTGGCTCAGAACCCCCGAAGCCCAGCCCTGGAGCCCTGTGTGGGGTCACACTCCACTTTTTAGCTGTGGGCCCACCCCAGGACCCTAAACACTCCCTCCAGAAGGTCCGGGGGGAGGCACTCAGCTAAACATCTGTGCAGGGCAAGGGCTCAGTGAGTGGCAGCTATCACCAACTCCTCCCTTGTCCCTGGGTGGTGCGAGGTTAGGATGCTGGGCAGAAACAGCGAAGCCAGTGTCCAAGCTGGAGGAAGAGGAAGACAAAGGTGACCCTGTCTGTGCCCTCACAAGGCTGGTCTGGGTTCCCTTGGGGCTCCTTCTGGCTACGTGGCCTGGGCCAAGTCACACCCCCTGTCCCAGCTCAAGGCCTCCGTCAGAGAACCCCTCTGGCTCAGAGGCTCCAGTTTGGGGCCCATGGGTGTCAAGAGGGGTGGCATCTATCACTCCTGAGGGATAGAAGACCTGGGAAAGTATTGAGTTGTGCTTGACAGTGACTGAGGAAGAGGCTTGTGTGGGCCGCTTGTCCTGAGGCCACTGTCCAGGGCTGTGGACACGGGAAGCCCTGTCAATGAGCACACACACACCGTGGATACTCCTATGTGGACACGTCCTGCCCCACACACGTCACACAAACACCGACAGGCTTACACACACACACACCACCGGCCACTTGGTGGCCACCCCCCACCCCCAGCTTCATTACAGCCCTCCCTCCGTTATATAAACTCCCCATGCCCTCCAGTGTCCCCTGCAATCACTTACCTAATATTAGGATATTAAAAAATATGGCAAGATTTTAAGAGACTTATTAAAATGCAATTAGCAGCGTGTACGACTTAAGCAGGAAGATTATTTTTAAAAATGACTTGATTGTGAGGAATACCACGCACCTTCCCGAGGCCGTAAACCTGCCAATCACGCACATTCTCAAATGAAGAGGTTTCCTCACTTTCTCTTTGTCCTTCAGGGTTTTCTCCTGCCCCCAGTGACCATGAAGGTTGTAGCCCCCTGCCCAAAAAAAACAACCACCCCACACATAACGCACACTTAGACCCCTCGAGAGCCCAGCAGAAGGAAGCCAAGGGGTTAATGTCAAGAGCAAGGCTGGCAAAGCAGGAGAAAATGGCTAGAGGGTAGCAAAGGGCAGAGAAGCCCCCACCAAGTCCCCATCCCTGTTATGATTTGGTTGGGGACGGAGGCTGCCCCGGAGTAAAGATGGCACACTGTCCCCTGCTATGAAGGGGTTGAGGTGGGAAGGACTGAAAGGAGGAAGAGGTTCTAGAGAAGGGGTGGCTGTTGACATCCTCTGAGGGTTGTGCCTCAGAGACCCCCCCCACTCCAACAGCGCCCACGGGACAGGCTGGAACAGTGTGTTATGCTGCCCCCTGCTGCCCACTTTTGGCACCACGTCTCCGCTCCTAGGACCTGTTGGCCTGGGGAAAGAGGTGGCACCCTCCAGCTAGCAGCCTTTGTCCAGCCGGGTGACCCAGGAGGGCCCTCGGTATCTTCCAGGGCTCTAACCTGCAGGGAAGCATGCATCTGGAAGGGCAGGGCCTGCTCTCTGACTGTCACCAGCCCCGCCCTGGCTGAAGGAGTTTATCAAATGTGCTTGCTGCTTCCTGGCATTAGGCTCCCCCTGGCACTTTTATTCCAGCCATAAAAAGCCTATTTCATTGAGAAATAAAGTCCCATCTCCCTGACACGTAACTCCTTTCAGACCTCTTACTCAACTGCCAGACAAGATTTATTGTTTACAGCATGCTCTTTCTTATGATTATAACCGGAAACTAGGGAGAGAGAAGGCAGGAAGTGGGATTTCCTTCTGGCCAATTCACATTTATGCCTTTACCTAAGAAGCCCCAGAAACCCAAGGTGTTCAGGAGAGGAGGCCAGGATTCCAGTCCTGGAGCTGCCAGGTATGAGCCGTGTGACCCTGGGCAAACCCTGAGCCTCAGCTTCCTCATCTGTAAAATGGGAAGAACAATTCTCTTCTTCCTCAGAGGAACACATGGATGTGGCAGTTCCCTGGAAGCTGAAGGATTGCTATGGGTACAGGGGAGCTCTCTCGCATTTACCCAGGCAGTGGCTCTCAGTGTACAAAGTGCTGCAACACTTGTTCAAATGCCGATCCCCAGGCTCCATCCTGGACTTGGTGGCCCCCAGCACACTAAGGCTGAGCTCCATGCCCAACTCAAGAATTTACATTTCTAAGAAGTTCTCAGGGGCTGGTTGGGGGAATCCCACTATGAGGACCATTGTTCTGAGGACTTTGAGATCCGGCATGGCCTATGGGAGAGGAACCAGGATGGGGAAGGAGGTCACCTGTAGAGGAAAGCAGGGATTGGCTCCACTGGCTACAGGACTGTGCTTCTGTCCATATTGTTCCATCTTGTGCCCCACCCCACTGCGTTGGCCTGATGTCTCTGGCAGTCCCCAGCCCCAGCAACCAGATGCAGAGTAGCACAGCCACAGGGAGGTGGGAAAGGCTGGGCTGAGCAGGGACAGTGGTCCCTGAGGAGTGAGCGGATCTCCCTGAGCTGCATTGGAGACATCACCACTGTCTCCAAGGGATGAGCCCACATTATCCTAGATCAGAGGTCCCCGGCCACCCTGTACCCAAGCAGGCCAGGTTGAATCCAGGCTCAGAAAATGAACTGACCTGTTCAAGGTCACTTGGCACAGGCAGGGCAGGTCTGGTCTCCTGACACCCAGAAGAAAGCTTTTCCCACCACGCCGCCTCTCTGGTTACACAGTAATTTGGAGAATTACTGAGTTGATAACTACAATTCCAGTTTAAGTAATATTCAAATACCCAACAGAGACTTGCAGCTGAGCCTGAGAGGATATGTTGTGATGTGAAGTCTGTCGTGGGAAGCATCTAAAATCCAAGATCTCTGATGAGGGGAAAAGGGTGAGCCTGGAAGTTTCCAGGCATGGAAATAGCCTTAGTGTGGGGAACCCAGCAGGGAAATCAGCCCAGCATCCGCTGTCCAGCAGGGCAGGGCAGAATACGCCAAATGCATCCTAGTCCCACAGATCAGATGACTCCCGGCCACTGAGGGTGGGGTCCCACCACCTCGGACAGCCCAGGCTGCCTGAGATCCAGTCTGGCAGCCGCTGGCCCCATCAGGGTTTCGCTGTCACAGCACTGCCAGCCGTAAACGAATGACAAGACCTGGGAGGTCTCAAGAGCAAAACTAGACGTCCCCCAAGGCAGAAACAGCATTCACGTGGCGGAGCCTGCGTCACAGAGGTGAGGTGTCCCATCTTGAGGAAGATCAGAGCCCTCCCCAGAACCTCAAGCACTTTCTAATTAAACGTGACTGCCCCACTTCTGAGAGGGAACAGGGCCAGGCAAGGGGAAGGAAGAGAGGGGCTTCTGCAGAGTGCTGAGACAGAAAGGCACCCAGACCCTTCCAACCTTGTAAATCACGGCCACCAGAGTGTGGGGCCCCAGACCACTTAGGCCAGGTAGAGCCCAGTGACTTCGTTGACTACATTGCCCTTAATGGAGGGCTCAGGGTGGCTAAGCGTGGGGAGGACTTGGCAAAGGATCAGCTGTGTTTTAGGAGACTTCCTTGTGTCATACACCCCTGCTCGGTAATGTCCCAAAGGAACAGAGCCAGGGAAGGGGTGGATAGGGGAGACTCAGAGACAGGAGGGGCAGAGTGATCACCGGTAGAAACACCAGGGCCAAGGTTCAGATGGAAGAAGACTCATCAGCCTCCAGCAGTGCATGGCCACCCCTTGCTGATGTCACCAGGACACAGGAGTGACAGTGGCACAGCATGTCAAAGGGGACCCTGCGAGCCCCTTCCCTTCCAGTGGTGCAGGTGGGCCCTGACCAGCTCCACTCCCCACCCTCTGACACCCACTCTCCAGCCAGAAAAGCTCAGTGAAAGCCCTTCCTGTTGGTCTGCCCACCCAGGCCAGCTCAAAACCCGTGCTCCTGTGCCCTGGCACTGCCTGCTCTGATGGCTTCTCTCCATCCCTCCATTCTCCCCTGCCCTGCTCTGCTGGGGTGCCCTCCCCCAGCTCCTTCCGAGGCTGCCTCCTTACCTCCTCCTGGGGCGGCTCTGCCCTTCCCACCCAAGCCGCCGCTGACTTGGCTCTCTCCGGAGCATGCTGCATTATCTGGAATCGCCCTCATGTATTTATCACTGGTCTCCAGCCACCCCCCCACAGACACCAGAACATTCTCTGTCCGAGAACATTCCCTCCCCAGAGCTGGCATGGTGCCTAGCACAGGGGAGGTGCTCCCTGAACATCTGGGGGCTGATGGGATCACGGGCACACACTGTGGAAGGCAGCTTGGGGCCTAGAGAGCCACCAGCCCACGCCCCTTGCAGCAGCCTGGGCTCAAACCACTGATCCCACCAGCGCCCACAGGTTTTCTAGCCCCCGATCCCTGGGCTCCTGGGAGGCCAGCCGCGCAGCCAGGTGACCAGGGGTGCCTGCAGGCCTGAGCCTCCCTGCTGGCTTCCCTCTAGGTGTCAGGCTTGCCCTGGTGTGGGGGCCACCTCCCTGGGCACCAGCTGCCTGCAGGGGACCCGCCTGGCAAGGTGGGGGTGGGGCCGGAGGGCTGGCCTTGGAGTCACGGCTCAGATTCAAGAAGGGAAATCATCCGAGCTTTTAAAAAATTAAATGGAGTCAGTAATTTGATTTCAGAGAGAAGCTGAAAACCTCGTAATGGCAGGAGCAGCTCAGTTCCGTGGTGAAAAGGAAAAGCCTTAAATGGGCTATTAAGCTTTTGCCTGGGATGGATCTGCCCGGGGTGGGGGGTGCACGGGGGGAGAAGTCGTCTTTGAGGTAGGGACCGTTTATCAGCCAAGACAAGCCCGATTATTTATTTATTTATTTATTTGGTCCGCATTCCGGGCGGTGTTGCTGATGGCCTCCTCTCCTTGGCTGTGTTTCAAATCCCACTTCCAGCCCTGGGTCCATCTGCAGGGATGGGGGCGCCGCCCTTCCAGGGAAGCACTGGCCACAGCTGGGCTTCTGGGCTGGGAGCCGGAGGGCACTGTGGCAGTGCAAACCCACATGGCACAGAGGCCACCACAGCCGCAGCAAGGGCTGGGTGACCGTCCTCCCCCTGGGAGGAGGGGTCGCGCTCCAGGAGACGCGAGCCCCACAGATGCCTGGCTGAAGCCCTCTCTTGCCCTCCCGGGCCTGGGAGCTGCAGTGTGGCCGGTTTGATTTGCCTGCAGCAGCCGCAGGAAGCACAGAATGGTTCTCGGGTCTGCACCGAGCCGTGTGCAGGACTCTGAGCTCCAGTCCCTGTGTCAATCCTCCTCACCCCTCCATCATGGATGATCTAGAACCTTCCCTAGGTGACGACCCCAAAACTGAGGCTCACAGAGGCTTAGTGCCTTGCTGAGGTCGCACAGCCAGAGAGTGGAGACCCTGGGACCCGTGCCTGGCTTCAATGTGTCACTCGCTCTAACAGCAAGAGCAAACACAGAAAGGGGGCTGGGACAGGAGAGGTGAGAGAGACAGGGCCTTTGTCTTACTCAGTTCCATTCCCCTGCCTCCCTGGAGGCCACCCAGACAGTCCCACCATCTCTTGGCACCTCCCTTTCCTGGGGCCTCCCAGGACTCAACCCTGGTGTTTCTGGGGAGAACCAGCACTGGGGCCTCTCAGAGAGCCCCCCCTCATGTGCTGAGGTCCAGGAGGCCTAGGACTCTCAGGTGTGGTGGCCAGTGTGGGCTCTGTTGACTCCTGCTGTGTTAAGGTGCCCAAAGCAGCAGAGAAAGGGTCCCCAGGCCCGAGCAGGTGGGGTGGCACGGTTTCTGCAGGATCCTGAAGGCTCAGGGTTTGCAAAGGTGAAGAGGTGGTTGCTTGTGCAGCCTCTGACTCCTGCCAGCCCATGGTGGTTGGCTCTGTGTCCAGGGCTCTAGAAGACCCTTCCACCAAGAAGGCTGCAGAGGTAGAGGCCAGAGGACTCTCCACTAGAGCTGTCAGGGGGTCTGCTGGGTCCACCCCAGGCCTTTTAGAGGACTCAGTTTCTAAGCCCCACAGATGGGCCCTGCTGTCCAGCTGCTGCCCTTTTGGGGTAGTAGAGATGGCACCAATCCCCAGCAGGAGGGTGAGACCCAGCCTCTCAGTGTCCTGACTTGGTTCTGGGGACGATAGGCCCAGGTGCTGTCCAGCCCCGGCCTGGGAGAGGCCACGGCCATCCTGGGGTGGTTTTTTGGACCCTGTTAAAGAAGATGCTTCCTGGGGCACCTTGGGGTAATAGAGGGAAACCAATGTCTCTTCAGCCAGGCTGGCCACCAACTGCCTCGTCAGGGGCTGGAACTCTCTGCTGGCCTGGTCAGGCTCCCCCTGGCTGGACTCCGTGGAAGCCACATCCCCTCCCAGCAGGAGGAGGCTTCCTGATGGCTGGGCAGGGTCCTGCTCAGGCCTTGTAGGTCCTGGATCTGCCATCAGGGTGACAGATCGCTCTGAGTCCAGGAGCACTTTGGATGGTCCAGACCTCCAGGGAGTTGACCGAGAAGAGACTTTTGAGGACAAACGTTGGGTCAGAGCTGGGAAGACCAGGCGTGAGGGCCTGGGGCCAGCCTGGACGGCCCCCTTGGGCTCTGAGGTGGACGAGGCTGCAGTCGGGAAAGCTACTTCTGCTTCCGACAAGGGAGCCTGGGAGCCATGCCCAGCTTGCATTGCACTGGGGCAAAGGAAGACAGTGGTCGCCCAGCTTCCTCCTGCAGGCCGGGGCTCCTGTTTCAGTGATGGAGAAAAGCATGAGAAACAAATGAAGTGGGCCCGGCCACCCTGTGGCTCTCAGGCCAGACAAGGGCTTGTGGGAGTTGATCTTGGGCTGGTTTCCTGGGCCTGGTTCCAGGGATCCTGCCACAAGGCCTTTGGGGTGTGCCTCAATTTCCCTCCCCCCATTTGTGGGCACAGCTGCTGACCCTACCTGCCACCACATTTTGTCATGTCTCAAGACACAAGAAGGCTGTGAGTGAGATAGGGAGAAGGAGGCTCCCTTAGGTGGGAGCCCTCAGGGGCCCCAACCCCCTGGAGGCCATTCTGAACTTGAGGAGGTAACAGAGCTAGGGGTCAGTGTGGGATCCTCCATGGAAGAACAGTAGTGAAAGAGGCCTCAGGCCTAGCTGGGTCCACCAATGCCTTGGGAGAGAACTGTGGGCCCAGGACATAGCCAAGGACTTGCCTTGTCCAGCCCACTGGAAGAGCAGTGCACAGGGCCCCGGAAAGGTCCCTCCTGAGCAACTGGCCCTGCATCGTGGAACAGGGAAGAGGCAGCCAATGGCACTTCTGCTGGATGGGCATCTGGTCCTGGGGATGGAGGCGATAGAAAGGACCTCGGTGTAGCTGAGGCAGGCAACTCTGTTGCTGAACCTTCCAGAAAGGAAGCAGAGGTCAGCCTTCCTCCTAAGGGAGCAAAATCCCCCACCTCCCTGCTGTGGGGACCAGGGGAGAGAAGCTTGGGGAGGGAGTGGTCTTCCTGAGAGTTCCACAGACCTCTGACCTGGAGAGACCGTGAGGGCCACAAGAAACATTTTTAAAATTAAAACCCAGAAATTCAGGTTTCTGCAAATGCCACCTGGCCCTGACTCATGGCCCAGCTTGAATGCCACAGCCATTTCCTATTTTTAGATTTGAATACATTGGTGGAGCCCCAGGAACCAATAGAGCCGGGCAATTCCCTCAGATCGGACTCGGCCCAGGCACCACTGACGTTTTGGGTTAGATCTTTCTTTGTTTGGGTGAGAGGTGTCCAGGGCATTGTAAGATTCTTAGCAGCGGGGCTGAAGTGGTGGCTCGGTGGTTACAGCGCTTGCCTGGCATGCACAGGTACACGAGTTCAAACCCCAGCACCACGTACACAGCTAAGAGTTGGAGCAACGAAAGCCTTGTGAAAATCTAAATAAAAATTGATTCTCTCTCTCTCTCTCTCTCTCACTGTCCTTCTCTCTTTAAAAAAAAAATGCTTAGCAGCATCCCTGGCCTCCACCCATCAGATGCCAGTAGTGTCGTCCTGCACTGTGACAAACAGCAGTGTCTCTGCACATTGCTCAGTGTCCCCTGTGAGGCAAAAATTGCCTCCCACTGAGAACCCCTGGGTTAGAGCTTGCAGGTACTGGCCCTTGAGCCCACAGCAGCCCCTAAACAGGTCTGATCTTCTTTACAGGGATTTTAAAACCCCCATAGTCAGTGGTTACGGCGCTTGCCTGGCTTGCATGAGGACATACCCAACAAAGTGTCAGAGCAATGAAAGCCACATGAAAACTAAATAAAATTGATTCTTTCTCTCTTATAAAAAAAAACTGACAAAAATTTTAAAACAGGTTGTATGCACCAGTTTCTCACGGAAAATCAGAGGAGCAGGCCACACTGACCCGCTTCGCCACTCGGCAAGAACCTGCAAGACAGGCAGGGGCTCAACCAGGCGAGGCCGGGCCTGGCAGCTGCCGGTTCTCAGCAGTTCCCAGCAGTCCCCGCCAGCCTCTGTGCTGGACTTTGCTGCCTTATCACCCTCCACCTGGGCCTGCGCTTTCTTACCCACACTCATTTACATGCCCTGCCTGACCCCTAGAGGCACTTCCATCAGCTACCCCACTGTAAGACATGAACATGTGGAGGGAATACCCGCTTCTCCTGGCCTGATGCTCCCATCCCTCCACGGTTCCCAGCTGGCCACCAGCTAAAGCAATCAGGTTCGGCCCACTTGGGGCGTGAAGGCAGGAGGGAGATAAAAAAGGAGTCTGCAACCACAGAGCGCTTGGACATTCATAGTTAACTCATAAATCACCTACTGACAAAAGGAAAAAAAAAACGTTCTTTGTCTAAAACATTTTGTAAAAACTCCTAGTGAAACTTCAGTCTAATAAGCACCTATCAAGTGCTTACCAAGGGCAAGGCAGAATGATAAAGGCTGTGAAGAATAAAAACTGAAGGAGACACAGCGTTTGCTCTCCAGGCATCCAGACTAGAGGGAGAGACAGGAGATGCACCGGGAACTATAATAAGAACAGAAAGACCTAGAGGCTTCAGGGGCGTACGGCGAAGGTGTGCTCACCAGGGAAGGGAGAGATGAACCAAATGAACCAAATGAGAACGAGAACATTCTTTCCCCGTGTAAATCTTTCCAGGGAGGCCAAAAAGTTCCCTTAAAATGTTTTTATTGCTGTTGCTATGTTTGAATTTTACTCATTGTCTCCCTGTGAAGGACCTACTTGCTCTTTAAAGCCCAGGACAAACATCATCTCCTCCTTGGCATCTCCTGGAGTCCACCCGCCCTCCATTGTAATCTCTGGACATTTCTTATCTCCTCTTCTGTTCTGGACACTGCTGCAGAACACGGGCCCAATGTGGTGGCCTCTGAGGGCTGAGCCCCATGTGGCAGATGCTTAGTGAATACTTATTGGATAAAGTTCTAGCTCTCCCTTTCCAAAATCAATATCATCGCTGCAGGAAACTATTAAAATAAAAACAGCCAAAATGTGTAAAAACTTTCAAGAAATATTTCCATTTTTAGCAGACTCTTAAGAACTCTTTCTCCACCTCCCCCATCCTGCTTTTTTCTTTGTTTCTAATTCTGAATTTGGGGCTAGATGTGGTAGGCAGTCCCCCTTTTAATCTTTAAATATAGTTCTGAATATAATTACATTTTTATGCAGCACCGAAACATCATATCCTGGTAACAGGGCATTCTTGCGCTATTAACATCTGAATTAAATCTCCTTCGCGTCTGTCTTCTATTGAGGACAGTTAGGAAGTTGAAGATGAAAGTGGTCGACATCGTTTGTGAATTATGTGTATTTCCTCATGCTGTATTTGAATGGGTTTTGCTCCTGGTGGTTTTGCATGTGTGAATACCAGGTCGTCTGGTAGCTGGGTTTTCACTGAAAACCCCTTTCAAGACGTGGACCCAGCGCCCTGGCGTGGAGCGCAAATGCCATGCCTCCAGGGAGGTCCCCTTGGGTTAAGGAAGAGTTGAGTCATGTAGGGCTCTTTGCCAAGGAGCCCAGTCTGTCCATTAAGTGACCTGAGGACTGGGGGTCCCCGCAGAGAGAGCTGGACAGACCAAAACAGAATGGCACATCTTGTGCCAGGCACTCTGGTCAGCCAATCGCCCGCTGTGTCTTCTCATTCCCGTTCTCCAGGTGGGAAAGCTGGGGCTGAGCAGGATCAACTGACTCAAAAAAAAAAAAAAAATCATGGGGCCAGGGGAAGAGCAGGCACTCTCTCGGACCCTCGCTTACCCAGGCACCGGAAGAAGTTCTCCACCATCCAAAGGACCGGGGAAGCCACCTCCGCAAATTCCAGGCTCAGGTCCACCCTATAGAAAGCTTGAGTCCCTGGGGCTCCTCGGCCTTGCTGGCATGGCTATGGGACCATGAGGAATTAGATGCATGTGACAGGGATGCATTCTGTGCCCTGTGGCTCTCCTCCCCCAGGGCCACCTCAACAAGAGTCCAGGCTCTCAGGGGTAGAAGTACAGAAGTGGCAAGGTCCATTTCTAGCTGGACCCACAGATCCATTCTGCAAATTTCTGGCTGCTCATGGTGGCAATGGCCCAAATAAGGGTCTCAGAAGGGGCAGGACACTGACCTGGACCTGGAGCAGCACAGCTGCCGGGATGCTGACCACCACAAAATCCCTGTCCTCAGTCACCATGAAGGTGTCAGACTGGTGGACGCGGAGGAATTTCAGGTTCAGGCGTTCCTCGACACGGGATCCTCTTTTGACCAGACCCAGCCTCTGCTTGGGGATGTGAACCGAGACCTCCGTTTCTGGCTGGGATGACACTGGGACAGGAAGGACACATGACATAAAAAAGACACACGCAGGCATGTGGGCATAGGGTGGGCACCGGGTGGGCACAGGGTCACAAAGTCCCTGCTCTGGAGTCAAATGCCTTCCTGCAAACACAGTAGCCAGGGGCCATGCCTGCGGCCAGCACTGCACGCCACTGGAGTTGGTGACAGGGGATCACTCGATGTCCTGGAACCCCTCCTGGGGTTGGAACTTAGCAGCATAAACGTAGAAGAGCAGGAAGAGAGACCATCTCTAAACCCCCAGGGGACAGTGCCAATGGAGAAGGCCCCAGAGAAGGCGGATGCCAGGAACAGGGCTGCATGTAGCAAGCTGCCAAAACGTCTTTGCCCAGACCGCTGTCAGCCTCGGTGACCTAGCTTGGTGCCCCTTCCAGTACCAGAGTGGCTCTTAAGAAACACAGCTCATATCAGTTGTTTACACTTTAGCAAGAATTTCGTTGTGTCAGCCCTCTCATGGGTCCATTTCAAGCCAGCTCTGCAGCAGCTAAATGAAAGCATTTGTCTCCAAATAAAGGGATTGCAAATATCATAGGACAGGGAGGGCGATGACTATGAACTTGGCAAGGCCATCTCCAGTGCCCAGAATGCCCCAGAGCTCTGATCCTGAAACGTAGCGATAAAATCCTGTACAAGTGTGAAGTGTTAGTCATCTCTGATGTACCCACACAAGAGGAAGACCTTGATCCACCTGACTCTGCACGCCCACTTCTTCAGAATTTAAATGCCCTGGAGATAGGAAGTGGTCTTCCGGATGGATGCCAGGCCTCTTTATATTACATAAGGCGCTCCCCAACAGTGGCACCCCAAGTTGAACAAAATCATTATCACACACAAGGTCTAGATCAGGGATCCCAAGGAATCTGATGAAGGGTGCAGACCCTCTCTCTTATCCTCAGAGCCCTTGGAGCCCATCTTGGGACCTCCCAGGAGTTCTTAGACCCCAGGTCTGCAGGCTTTGGTAGAAATTCTACTTCTCATTCACACCACACGCTGCTCAGACTGCGCCCATGCGCCTTCCAGCATGAGCAAACTTCTGTTTGTCCCAAGCATTTTGGAAATGTAAGGCCAAGTTTGGGACTAAGAAGAGAAGAGGTGGAGTGGAGAGAGGGGAATCAGGCATCCAGAGCAGGGAAACAACCAGAGGGGAAGTCAGAGAGGAGATGAGCAGAGCACTCCTGGGTCTTACCCAGTGGGCAAGCGGCCTCTAAGGAATAGGCGTAGTGGCTGCTCACCAGCCAGAGTGGCAGGAGCTCTGCGGAGGTATTCAGCACCTGGGGAGGCAGAAGGGTCCTCCTTGTGGCCTCTAAAACAGCCCCTTTCAGAAGCAACACCCCACACCTTCCAAGTAATCTTGGACTAAGCCCCCAAGTGTTAGAGAGCCCAGGTCAGGGACCGTTGCTCCAATGCAACCAGGAAATATTATTTAGCCAGGATATTTTTAGCAGGAAGCAAGCTCGGAGCAAATGTCATGTGAGCCGTCTTCTCTTACACGGCAACTTTGGGCTATTTAAAGAGATGGTAATTACACTCCTGCCACCATGATCAGGACGCACTGAGCGCGTGATTGCAGGAGCCCTCATCTGCCGAGCAGAGCACTTTACGCTAATGGGGCCCAATTTTCAAAGCTGCCTGCCTAAATCTGTCCGGTCTCACAGGTGGACATTTGAATTGGCACCGGAGGACTGGTGAAGCACTCATCTGGGATGCTGCCAAGGCCCCCACCCTGGCAGAGACTGTTGCCCAACACTGACCTCCTGCCTCCGAAGAAGATCTTGTCTCGGGCTTTGGATGGTGACTGTGGTGTCATTGATGTCCACATACAATCCCATCAAGCTGGCATCCTCCATTGAAGCCACCAGCTCCCCTCGAAGGGAGAGCAGCCATGGGCTCTGGAGAAACAGGACACATTCAGAGGGTCAAGGTGAAGGGGTAGTGGGGGGACACTCAGGAAGATGGCAGGGCCTGGGGGAGGACAGGCTGGCACGGGGGCAGGATGGGGGCCACTCAGGGAGTCCTGCAACGCAGACCTGCACCTGCACCTGCACAGGAGCAGGCCCTTGACAAGGGTGCTTGGCACGCAGTAGGCACACAATGTGGCTGAAGGAGTGCATGTGCCGGTTCCCCTAACAGCAACGCCAGTCAGTCAGTCCACATGCCACCCAGCGCAGGCACCACTGGGTCCTGTCCTTGGTTTGGGTTGCTGCCCTTCAGTGGCACATTGGAAACTGAGGCCCAGAATAAAGGTGTGGGGCTGGGGGAGGCCGAGCCTCCATCCTAGGACCCGGAGGAGGAATTGAGGCAGGCCGCACACAGTCTCCAAATAGTCAGAGGGATGTGAATTGGAGAAGGGACCAGCCCTTCTGAGAGGCTGTGCAAACACACCTAGGACCACAGAAGGGAAGGCGGGGAAGACAGCTGTATACAGAAATGGTGCAAAGGCAGGGGCTCCTACCCCTGGGGACTTTGCAGAGCAACTCCTAGCAGGGAAGGACCCCAGACACTTCCAGCCCAGCCTCCCACCCCAAGCTGGGTCTCCTTCTCCAGGTTCCTCTTGGATGGCTTCAGCCTCTGCCTGGAGGGCACCAGGGGAAGTGTTCAAGCTTCCGCTGCCAAGCCCTGGGCCCAGAAGGGTTGTTGTCACCTACAGGCACTTTTCACAGGGCAACGGAAGTCAAACCTCCCCCCTCAGAGCGTCCCTGAGCAGCGGACCTGGCAGAACCTTCCAGACAGGTGAACCTGCCCCACCAACCTGTCCACTGTGGCTCCTCAGAGGCAGGGGCCGGGAGACCTGCAGAACAGAGAGGAAGCAACATCTGGCAAGCAGTGGTGAGGAGCAAACCGCCCTCCCCAGGCAGGGAGCCTGGCGATCACCCCAGCAGGAGGCCGGCAGCAGAGCCTTCTGCTCATTAAGACAAGAAAATCAGTTATGTTCTGGGACTCTAGTGTCAACAGACCCAGGGAAATGTCGCAGCCTCAGCTGCTGCCCCAGGCTGAGCCAAGGGGGCAGCTGGGATGCCAGGCGCAGCTGCGAGGCCCAGGGTGGCCCTGTATGGCCCAGATGCTGCTGTTCAGAACCAGCTTTCCTGCGGAATTGTCCCCAGGCTTCCTCTAGGTCATCGCACCTCCTCTTGTTCCAGAGTTCACCCATTTCTTCCCGAACCTGTTTCTTCCCAGGTGGGATCCAACAAACAAAGGTAAAGAGAGTGAGTCTACCCTGGCCAACGACCCCACACTCCCGTGAGCCATCTTTCCCGGTTTCCAGTGTGGGACTTGCAGTGTGGAAACCAGGGTGGTCCCAGGTAGACGGGGAAAGTTGGTCTCACATGCACCCAAGCTTCACCGCCATCTCATACAATGTGCCATTCTCCCATCTCTCTGGCAGGCACCAAGGTGATGCATGGGCAGAGCACCTGCCTGGAATCCCTGCTGCACCGCATGTCCTCCACCTGGCTGTCCCCTCCTCTCTACATTCTCCAAACTCACTTTGCCTTTTGCTGCTGACCTGGGCAGAGAGGTCCAGGCACCAGACAGAGTTACTGGCCAGCAGAGGGTCCCTGGCACATCGTTTGATCCCCTTCCCCCACCCCTGCAAGGTGGGGAGACTGAGGGCAAAGAGGACTGAGTTACCTTGACAGCTCCCACCACCCGCCCAGGGACGGAGAGGGGTTCCCAAGGGCGGCGAGGATTGGCAGGAGGAGATGTCTCCGGCCGCTCTGCTTTCCTAGTGTCCCGGTGCGGCTGCCCCCTGGCCCCAGAGCAGCACCCTCTCCTCCCTCTACCTCCTGCATTGCCCACAGGCTCAGGGCAGCCCACAGGAGTCCCTGGGTGAACCCCCACTGTCTTTGTCTTTGAAGGTGTGCCTTCTCTTGGACAGGGAGAGGAAGGAATAGGGAGGAGGCCTGCGGCTGAGTGAGAGGGTAAGAGGATTCAGCAAGCTGCCCACTGTCCCCAGCCCTCCCTCTGCTGCATCCTGCAGGAAGGCAGGGGCCTAGGCGGGGGTGAAGAGGCCAACAATTCTGCTGAAAGAAGGAAGGGGAGATGGGATGGGGCAGTAAAAACGCACTGCCCTTTAAGCTGCGGCACAGGCTATATTTAGGGCCCGCGGACATTCCGCAGGACCTCGGGCAACCTTCACTGGGAGTGATCGCTAATCACCGCATTGAGTTTACGGGTGCCCCTGGGCACACTTAACCCAGGGCAATGAATAGTTATTGCGCCCTCCCGCGCCGGGCCTGTGGGCACTTAAGCGAGCTGGCGGATCGCTGCGAGCAGGGCACGGCTCGGGTACACCCTTGGGCACCCTGCGCCATCAGCGGGGAGAGGCAAAGTATTAAATATCTATGTGCCCTGTGCCCACAGCTGCATTTAGCCAAGGGCAAGGCCGGTGAAACTGCTTTAATTAAAACTTAATGCAAGTTCAAGGTGCAGCCACAGAAGCGGCGGCTGCAGGAGTCACCAGGAATGAATCAGTCAATTGGATGAGGGTCTCCGGTGGCGGAGGGGCTGCGCGAAGCAGGGCGGGAGCAGGAAGACCCGTCTGCAGTCGCTTGTGTGCGATCGCTGCTCCGCCACTCAGCCAGGGATGTGGGGACACGCAGGCTCCCACACCTCGGTTGGTGAAGGGTGCTGGGGATGCAGGACTCCGGGCTTCAAAGGCAGGTTCTTAGAGAGGCAGGCGCCCTGCCAGGGAGGAGCTCCTGCTTCTCTCAGCAATTGGGCCCAGTGCCGGTTGACACCTGCGACACCGGCCCCCTGGCGGCAGCTCCCAGAATTACAGACCCAGTGCAGAGAGAGGAGTGACCAGCACAGGAATGCCAAACTGGACCCCAGAGTGAGGCCTTGGAATTCTTAGGCCACCAATACCAGCTTGGGGTGGCTGCAATGAGCCATTTAAAATGCAAGTGACCGGGCTGGAGCGGTGGCTCGGTGCATATGGCACTTGCCTGGCATGCACAACTACACAGGTTCAAACCCCAGCATCCACCTACACAACTAGGTGTCAGAGCAACAAAAGCCATTTATAAAACTCAATAAAAATTGACTCTCTCTCTCTCTTTCTCTCTCTCTCACTGTCCTACTCTCTTAAAAAAAAAAAAAAAAAGGCAGGTAACCAGCCCTGCACCTTCAAGTTGGGAAGCAGAAAACTTCAGAGTCCAAGATGGCAGTGCCAGGGCTCAGGTCTTCCAAGCTGTAGTTCCTGGGGCTCTTCCAGCCACAGCACACTTTTAAAACCCAGACCCGATGAGATAAAAACTATAACACCTTCCTGCCAGGTGCAGTTGTGAACACCTATAATGCCAGCCGTTGGGGAGGCTGAGGCAAGAGGATCACAAGTTCAAAGCCAGCCTCAGCAACTTAGCAAGGCTCCAAGCCACTTAGCAAGACCCTGTCTCAAAATAAAAAGTAAAAATGGCTGGGAATGTGGCTCAGTGGTTAAGCATCCCTGGGTTCAATACCTGGTACAAACAACAAAAATGGGGCTGGAGCCGTAGCTCAGCAGTTACAGCGCTTGCCTGGCATGCATGAGGACAGGAGTTCAAACCTCAGCACCACGTACACCATGAAGTGTTGGAGCAATGAAAGCCACATGAAAATCTAAATAAAATTGATTCTCACTGTCCCTCTCTCTTTTTAAATAAAATACTACACCACCTTCTTGAGGCAACCATTTAGGTACTATTCAGATCTGTTCCTTTAGCACCAGTGCAGTGCCAAGCCTATAGTAGGTGCCTAACAAATGCTTGTTGAATGAACAATGGTTGTCATTAGCAGCTTTTCAGTCCAACGTCCTCTTCGCACTTCTTCCTTTCTCTTTCCTCCCTTCCCCCTACCTCTGCTCCTTCATACAGCCACACTCAGCATTTTGTTTGAGCCATGCAATATTTACAAAATTTAAGTCAATTTTTTTGGCTGTGCTGGGGATCAAATCCAATGCCTCACACATGATAGGCGAGTGCTCTCCCACTGAGCTATACCCCTACCCCAAAACTCGACTTTTTTAAATGAGGAGATTTCACATGCAATTATAGGTTTCCTGTTTCTCTTAAAAATCTGGAAACTTGGGGTGGTGGCTCAGTGGTTATGGTGCTTGCCTGGCATGCACAAGGACATGGGTTCAAACCCCAGCACCACGTGCACAAAGAAGTGTTGGAGCAATGAAAGCCACATGAAAAGCTAAACATTGATTATCTCTCTCTCTCTCTCTCTCTCTCCCTCTCTCCCTCCCTCTCTGTCTAAAGAAAGAGCTGGAAACTTGGATGGTTGCACCCCTGTAATCCCAGCCACTCAGGAGGCTGAGGCAAGGGGATTGCAAGTTCAAGGACAGCCTGGGGAATGTAGTAAGATCCCGTCTCAAAAATAAAAAATAAAAAGAGCTGGGAAGGCAGCTCAGTGGTCGAGCGCCCTGGGAGTTCAAAAGAAAAAGAAAAAAGGAAAAAGCGGCAAACTCTGGCAAGATCAGGCAGGGTTGAGTGGCGGCTGCTCCTGGCAGGGGCCAGTGTTGGAGGCTGTGCCTGCCACGCCAGCCAGGTGGTAGCGCTGCTCGGCCACGTGCCAGCTATGGGACCTCAGGTGGGTCTGATCTCTGCTTAGGTCTCACATCTGCATGGTGGGGTGACAGTGCCTATCACCTAGGAGGGGATAATACTCGTGGAGCAGCTGTAACAGGGCCTGGCATGTAGTTGGGTGTGTCTGCTGGGTGAAGGAAGTCACGAGTTAAATTCTTCTTTTTTTTTTTTTTTTTTTTTTACATGGCTTTCATTGCTCAGACACTTAGTTGTGTACGTGGGTGCTGGGGGTTTGAACCCGTGTACTTGCGCATGCCGGGCAAGTGCCATAACCACCGAGCCACCGCTCCAGCCCACGAGTTAAATTCTTGACTGCCTCCCCGTCTAGAGCATTGACCTGTCCTGCTGATTTGGCCCTGGTACACTTTTGGGTTTATAAACCTCTGCCTCCCACCCAAGTCCCCCAGAGCAAGAGAGAAACTTGACTTAAAGAAACCCACCAGGCAGTGAAATCGCCCACTGTGCTTGGGACAGATCCATTCCCTGATCTTTCAAAGGGAGGCATTACACCTCAATCAGAGCCCAGCCCCCAGGGTTGGGGACTGAACCCAGGGGCTCTGCAAGCTAAGCCAGCTCTACTGCTGAGCTACACCCCAGCCCTCATATCATTCTCTGATATGACCCAGGTTAAAAAAGGAGAATTCCGGGGGCTGGAGCAGTGGCTCAGCGGTTACGGCACTTGCCCGGCATGCATGAGTACACGGGTTCAAACCCCAACACCCACGTACGCAACTAAGTGTCAGAGCAACGAAGGTCGTGTGAAAAACTCAATAAAAATTGATTCTCTCTGTCTGTCTTTCACACTCTGTTCTTAAAGAGAGAGAGAGAGAGGGGTTGGGGATTTCGCTCAGTGGCCAAACGCTTGCCTAGCATGTGCAAGGTTCCCAGTTCAATCCTCAGCCCTGAAAAAAACAAACAAAAAAAAAAAAAAAAGAGAGAGAGAGAGAATTCCAAACTGGGTGCAGTGACACACACCTTAATCCCAGTGATTTGGGGAGCCGAGGCAGGAGGATCTCAAGTTTGAGACCAGTCAGGGCAACTTAGTGAGACCCTGTCTTGAAATAAAATGGGATAGTGATGTGGCTCAGGGGTAGGACACTTGCCTAGCTTGTACAAGGGCCCTGGGTTCAATTCCCAGTATTTTTTAATGCATCTTTCCCAGCACTTCTCTCAATCCAGACAGAAAGAACCAGAAACAAAGCTGCTGCTTTGGTGATGATGTAGTGGCTCCCCAGATGGGCCTGAGGGGAAACCGAGAATGCTCCTTCAGAGACCTGTAGTCCGCACCCCGCATGCTCTTAGCCTATCTCACTCCTCATGGCTCAAAAGCCTCTAATCCAGCACCCAGCCAGTCCCCACGAACGTCTGCAGAGAATGACACCACTCCGCATCTCCCGATGCCACCTCTGCCCAGCTGTCCTGAGGCTCACCTGCCTGGGCCTCAGCGAGAACCAGCCTGTGATGGCCACTGCCACTTGCGGGCCCTCTGAACCGCTTACCTGAATGAACGAGGGCCCACAGCGGACGCTCTGTTGGCTCAGGCCTTGCGCGACCACAGGACACCTCATTATGTAGACGTCACTCCCCTCCGACCTCGTCACCCCTTTTTGAAATGTTCTGATTTCCAACCTGTAATTTCCTTTCTGGAAGTAGGGCAAAATTCACATGTGCAAATGAAAGAAGAAAATACAGTTAATAGGCCACAATTACAGGTCAGCAGCTGTTCACAGCAAACAAACCATCAGAGAGCGGGGCGGGTCACCCGGGGGAGGCGCGAGAAGAGAGACCAAGGCCAGCAGGGATTAGGAACCCGGGTTCAGCTTCTGGGCCTCAGCAGTGGAGCCCCCACCAGGAAGCTCGCAGGCTGGGATGGTCATGGATTTCAGGAGGGTCCTCCTTGGTCAGGCACCTACCTGTCTCGTCACAGTTCCCAAACCCTGCTCATTCGCTGCCTCCTATCACCCTCACGAATGTCTCACGAGCGGTTTCTTATTCCCATTTTACAGAAGAGGCCATTGAGGCAAAGTGGCTAAATGCAGCAGAAGTGGTCACAAGAGCCAGGGCCAACTCGCTCCCATACTCTGTGCAAGGTAGAGCTTCAGAGATGTCAACCAATGGGTCCCACAAGGGTGCCCAGGCTGACCCCATCAGCCACGGGAAGAACCTGAGTGTGAGCTCCCTGGGGGCCTAAGATGGCCAGTGTTGGCGGGGAGGACCGTGAAAGAGGAGGGCATTGTAGAAGGAAGAGGGTTGATAAGGCTGTTCCTGGAAGTCCTTCCCCAACAAGGGACCTCAATCCTTCAAGAAAAATCTCTCGCTTGGTCAAGCAAAGGAGGACAAAGACATGAAATATAGAGGAAAGGAAGAGAGGAGAAGAGGAAAACTATGAGGGATCCGCAAACAGTTTGCACCCTCTCCAGAATCCAGGAAGGGAAGCTAATTAGCAAGAGTGGCCAGGTGAAGTCGGGCACAGTGGCACACACCTGTAATCCCAGGGGCTTGGGAGGCTGAGGCAGGAGGATGGCAATTTCAAAGCCAGCCTCGGCACCTTAGCGAGGTCCTGAACAACTTAGTGAGACCCTGACTCAAAATAAAGGTAAGAAGAGCTAAGGATGTAGCTCGGTGGTTAAGCACCCCTGGCACTCTCTCCCCAAATAAAGAGTAGCCAGGTTGCTGCAGGTTGCTGCTGAAATCAGGCCATTCCTTGCCCTCTTGGCCTCTACTCCCCCGACCCCAGCTCCTAATCCAGGCATCTGAGCCTTCCTGGGCAGGCCAGAAGCTCACACAGACTCCGGTAGAGGCGCTTGTGGGAACAAACTCAGAAACACTGCTTGCTAAGCTGGCAGAATTCTACAACCTTGTGAGCACCTGAGACCTCGGCTAGCCAGGGCAGCCAATCAGCCTCTGCAACTCCTCAGCACCATTTGTTCACATCTTTAAGCACTTAATGAGTACCTACTGTGTGCCAAGTTGGGGCAAACACTGGGTGCATGGCTCCTCTTCCCTCAAAGATTCCAGCCCGAGGTGGCTGTGTGAGCAGGTGCAGTGATAGAAGCAGGTCTGCTGCACAAAGGAGGAGTGACTGTCAGGAAGCCTGCCTGGAGGAGGCAGCATCTGAGGGGAGTTAAGGCAGCTTGCAGCCATTTGCTATCAACGTCACAGAGTGAGTGAGGGTGGAGCCTTGTCTCCCTCAGTTCTGTTTCTATGGAGGAAAAATGATGCAGGGTCCCCTAATTGACATCTGGGCTCAGGTTTAGTTCCTTTTGCCTTCCAGAATGGTCTCTCTTCCCAAGAGACATCAGTGAGTCTCCCTTAAGGGCTGGGGGTGCGCTCAGGGGTGCAGCACTTGCCCAGCCTGCATGAGCCTCTGCATTCCACCCTCAGCACTGAAAAAAAAAAATTGTTTCCCAAACCCACTTCCTTCCGCACGAAGCAGGCTGAGTATCGAGCTTGGAAAATGAAGTCTCCATCGGAAATGGGATGCAGGAAGTAGCCACATTTGGCAAAAGGAGAATCCAGGAGGTCAGGGGTCCTCCAGCTGCCTGTGATGAGAAAGGAGCAATCTGTGGGTGGAGCGGCTGAGCCTACTTATGGGGGGGGTGGTTCGGGAGCATCATACACCCATACAGAAACCCGAAGACTGTTCCACCTGGAAGTGCCTCATCCGGAGTGGGTGACAATAGCAGGGGCAGAAGTCCTGGGAGGTGGACACCAGCCCTGGTCCCCAGGCTGGTAGTGGCAGTGGCCCTCCCTTGTCTCCTGGCTCCCTCCCTCACACTCCTGTCCCTTTCTTGCAGCGACCAGCAGGATTCTGTTCATGTCCCTGTCTGCTCAGACCTCTCCATTTTCCAATCAGGAGCCCGTGCAAGGTGCTCCTCACCTCTCTGGCCTCCTGTCCCAGGTCTCTGCAGCTCCCTCTGACCAGCCTGGCCTCCCAGCTATTTCCCAAGCATTTCAGACACACTTGCCAAAGGGCCCTTGCACGGCTGTGCTCTCTGCCTGGAACTCTCCTCTAGACATCTGCACGCCTCCTTGAGTCTGCACAAGTCACCTTCTCAGCAAAGCCCACCTGGCCTCCCTTCTGCACCACCCATCACCTCCCCAATGATTGACACATGGTCACAGTGACTGCTCGCGGTCCCCCACTTGAATGCCAGCTCCACGGTACCGCGACCTCACAGTGTCCAAAGCCCTCCCTTGCACCTGGAGGTTTCTCATAAGTATTTGTTGGATGCGAGAGATATAAAGCGGGCTATGACTGGGAGAGGGAATCTTGGATTCCCTACAGCTTCCAGGATTGTACTCCCTTTGTCATTATTTTTTTGAAGTCACTTTTCACAGCTCACAGTCTCATTTTCAGATACTTGACTCATTGCGTAGTTGATGGGGAGAACCCCAGCAGCCTTTAAGCGGGGACTCTGGTGACAAGCTTGCTTTCTAAAAGGCGCCCGCTTCCTCCGCTATCTTTAGCGAGAACCCAAGGCCACCGCCGGCGGGGAGCTGCTCTGCCAGGCTGCTTGCTGGGGAAATAAAGTGCCTCAGCTTGAATGTGCAAACTGACCTGGGAGCTTTCTCTCCACATTCCGCTTGCACTTTGTAAATATTTGCCTGGCGTCCCGCTGCTCCCACCTGCCTGCTGTCCCTTCAAGTTTATGGAAGGCAGCAGGCACCGTCATTTCTCCGTCCCACCTGGCGCTGCCGCCAGCGCTGCCACGTGACATAAAAACTCTCCAGCGAAAGCCACAGGTGTCTCTGACAGCGCCTAAAACTAATGGGCTGTGGCTGGCCGCTGTGACTAATTCTCTGACTATTGACTTTATGATTTTACGCTTAAAACTTCTTTATAATAACACAGAAATGTTTAATGGGCTCTATCCAGAGCCATAAAAATTACTTATTGAACAAGCGTTTTAAAACTATTAATCTATTGTTTTCCATTAATAATGGCTCTCCAAAGAACAGGCGACAGCTTAATGCACCCGCGGCATTTCTCCTGGAAAAGCGGCCTTTTAATACACAAAAGCCGCTCCCAAGGCTCCAAGCTGGTGGCCACCAGGCAGCAGACCCACCCAGGACAGATTTAGGCCACACCTGTTCCACGTGGTGCTTTAAGATTTCTGGAGTGAACAGGGCCCCTGGGGAGGTTCCCCAAGATTCTGGGAGAGACGGGAAAGCCCCTCTCCTCAATTTCTCCCTTTTTGTGCAAAAGAGAAAAGGAATTCTGAGGACTCACTTTGCAGCTCCTAAGATGGAAAACACTGAAGGAAGTGGGATATTGGCATATCTTGCTATTCTTGTTCGTTCTAGAATTTTCCAGAAGGTTCCAGGTATTAACCCCCTTCCTGTTTTTTCTGTTGGCAAGCTGGTGGCAGTGATACCTTGCCCTCCGTTCTGGCTATTTTAGGTGCGTTCTTTGCCTACCAAGTATGAGATGGCTTCCCATTGGCAGTGGGTAAGAATTGCTTTGTTGGGGTTGGAGGGGTGGCTCAGGGGCTGGAGCACTTGCCTGGCATGTGTAAGGACCTGGGCTCAAACCCCAGCAGCTAAGCGTCAGAGAAACAAAGGCCAGATGGAAAAATAAATAAAACTGATTCTCTGTCAAAAAAGCAAAAACAAAAACACTTTGAATTGTTAAAGGAAAAGAATGGCTCTGTTGGCCCCACATGCGTTTCTTTTTCAGGGCAATTTGGGTTTCCCAGCATATTAGCACCCAGAGGGCACTTCTTCCTGGATTTCAGGCCATGTGTTCATTCAGCAAATATTTCTCGTTTGGGTCCTCAGCATAAGCAGGGACCCCAGCCCTGGAGCTGCTGCCATCAACCTGAGTCACTGTCTGCTGGGGTCCACAGCTGAGGAGCATGTGAGCTACTGCGGAAGATCATTCTGACAGCAGGGGCAGGGGATGCTTCAGAGACAGGGAGGCCTGGGGAGAGGGACTGAGTGACACGAAGGCACCAGCAGAAGTTCCAGAAAAAGGCAGCACCCACATTCTGGGAGGGGCACAAGGGGGCCTCTTCCCCAACCAAGGCCCTACCAGCCCACCTACCCCTTACCTGGCAGGTGCAGGGTTCTGCCCAGCCACTGCCGCAAGCCCTCCACGTGGCTGTTTGGGATCCGAAGGGTCATGTAGTCTGAGAAGCACTCCACCTCAGCTGTGGGACAAGAAGATCCTTCTGGGAAGGGCGGGGGGAGGACAGGCACTCCTGAGACCCACTGCAGTGGGCTAGTTAGGAAAGGACACAGAGGAGGGACAGCATCATAACTGACGACCCCTTTACCCACAGAGGTCACAGCTCATAGAATGTCCAAGGAGAAAGAACTTTCGAGCGACACCTCTCAGATTTCACTGCACCTTACAAATCATTGGGCGCTTGTTAAAACACAAGAGTCGGTAGGTCTGGGGTAGGGCTTGTGGCCCAGCAGTCGAAGGAGCCCCAGGTGACGCTGGTGCTGCTGGTTCAGGGACCACACCTTGACTACCAAGTTCCCAGAGCTTATTAAATCTAACCACTGTGTTTTGCAGGGGGAGACAAGGCACAATGTGACTTAATGGTAAATGTGGACACTGCAGTCAGAGTGTCCCACCGGTTCTATGTGTGCCTGTGGCTTCATCTGCTTCTTCTTATGAATTGACTGCATGATGATGGTGGTGATGGTGACAGTGGTAGTGATGGGGATGGGGATGATGGTGGTGATGGTGGTGATGGTGATGGAGGTATTGGTGATAGAGACAGTGGTAGTGATGGGGATAGTATTGATGGTGGTGATGGTGGTGGTGATGATGGTGATGGTATTGGTGATGGTGACAGTGGTAGTGATGGGGATGGGGATGATGATGGTGATGGTGGTGATGATGGTGATGGTGATGGTCATATTGGTGATGGTGACAGTGGTAGTGATGGGGATGGGGATGATGGTGGTGATGGTGACAGTGGTAGTGATGGGGATGGGGATGATGATGGTGATGGTGGTGATGATGGTGATGGTGATGGTCATATTGGTGATGGTGACAGTTGTAGTGATGGGGATGGGGATGATGGTGGTGATGGTGACAGTGGTAGTGATGGGGATGGGGATGATGATGGTGATGGTGGTGATGATGGTGATGGTGATGGTCGTATTGGTGATGGTGACAGTGGTAGTGATGGGATGGGGATGATGATGGTGTTGGTGGTGATGGTGGTGACAGTGATGGGGGTATTGGTGATGGTGACAGTGGTAGTGGTGGGGATAGTATTGATGGTGGTGATGGTGGTGGTGGTGGTGGTAATGGTGGTAATGGAGGAATGGACCATCCAGCCACAGGAAGTGGAATCTTGTTAGATATGACACATTTCCCCATACAGAACCCTTCCCAGGCCTCCCTCGTGGTGGCGAGCTGACAGAGATCTTGAATTAAATGCACTGTAGACATGAACAACCTGACAACTGGGTAAGTGGGAAGATGAAAACCATCTTGTCTCCTGGGCTAATTTCTCTCTCAACAGCTGTCTTTCTGTAACGCTGTCAGAAAGGACACAGGGGGCCTGGACCCTGGAGTTGGACTATCAGGGCTCTCGCCACGTGACCTGCAACAAGTCATTTTAACCTCTCCAAGACCACAATTCCTCTTCTGCAAAATGAGCGCATGTGCAGGGAAGAATTATGCTTTGCCCATGGAAAGGGCACACACGCCCTCCCCTAGCACCTGGGAAGGATTCTAAGCCTTCTGAATGCTCTACCTGATGAGAACATCTGTTAGTCAGGACAGTAGGCCGCTCCGGAGGGCCAACGCTAGTCATGTGATTCATGCTGGGCCTGCGGTGTGGTCTTAGCTCGGTCTCTCAGGGCGCTGGAGGCCAAGGCCAGCTGTTCATCACACCTCCACACCTGGTCTCCAGTCAAAGCCCTGCATCCCAAGGCTCTGCACTGTCCCACGTGCTGCTGAAAGTCAGTGCGGTCCACCCCTATGCACTGGGAAGGGACACCTGCAAACTTGCTCCTGGACCCTCCTGGGCCTGCCCCATGTTCCTTCCCTTGGCTCTTCCGGCATCCGTGAGTCCCTCCAGTGAGCCAATGAACCTGAGGGTGGTCCTGAGAGGCCCACATCTTATAGCACAATGAGAGCCCCTCTCCCAAAGACGAAATGAGATGGTGAACAGAAACCCACAGCCCAGGGTCTGGCCCAGAACCAACGCTGGTGTCCTCTGTCTGCTGGACTGGCTCAGGGCAGAGGCCTGGGGCTCCATGGCCTGGTCCTGGCGTCCTGTGACGCCACAGCCAAGCCACTGACTCCTCTGGACCTCAGCTTCCTCGTCAAAGCTCACGCTGCTGTAAGGGTGAGTCGGCAGACACGGGTCCCCCAAGCCGGGCCGGCACACAGCATGTGCAGTGGGCTGCTTTGTATTACAGAAGCAAGCGCTGAGCTCACAGGATGCCAGGCCCAACCCTGATTCTGGCACCAGCCAGCCACGTGACCCCAGCCCTTGGCCTCCATTTCCCTGCTGGGAGAGGGCAAACTTCTCACTTCTGAAGCACCCCAGCAGCTTCATGCTGTGCTACGGGCGGCTTATCAGCCTGCGCAGTGGGGAGATGCATGACTACGTTACCTGTGGAAACTTCCAGTGCAGGGCGTGGCCCGTCCCTGCCTGACCTGAAGGTGAGGATCTGTGGGAACACGGCAGGCTGAACACAGATGAGACAGACGGCCCTGCAGGGAGGAGGGGAGGGCGTGGGGAGGTGCACAGCCCAGGCGCTGCGTGATCTACTGTCGTGCAGTCAGTCAATTACATCAATCATATATATGTTCAATCAATAGATATAGATTGGTTGCATGGGGGAGATACAATGGGACTCCCCTCTCCCACCGTGGAAGCCACCAGCTCCAAGTCTATATCAACATTCTTGAACCAGAAGTGTGTATCCACACTATGTATTATATACGTAGTGTGTACCATGGTGCTGGGGATGGAAAGAACCCAGGGCCTTGCCCCATGCTAGGCAAGCACTCTACCACTGAGCTGCACCACCAGTAATCTTAAATGATGACCAAGCTCTGAAGAAAATGAAACCGAGCAATGAGATGCTGAGAGCCTAGAGTTGCGGAGGAAGAAAGAGGAAAGAGGGTTCTTCCCAGCAGGAGGTCAGTGCTAGAAGATAAGCCAGGCTCAGTGGTGCACACCTGCAATCCCAGCAACTAGGGAGGCTGAGGAAGGAGGATCACTAGTTTGAGGCCAGCCTCAGCAACTTAGTGAGACCCTATCTCAAAAAAAAAAAAAAAAGGCTAAGAATGTAGTTCAGTGGTAAAGCACCCCTTGGTTAAAATCTCCAGTACTGAAAAAGAAAAGAAAAGAAAAAGAAAAAACAAAAAAGCATGAAGCTCAGTTGATGAAATGTCTCTGGATTCAAACTCTAGTACCACAAAAAAAAAAAAGTAACATGATTCGCGTATGGATCTTTTTATAAGATGAACTGGTGTTAAGGGTTTTATTAGCTCATTATTTATTTATTTAGGTACCAGGGAAAGAACCCAGGGATGCTTTACCACTGAGACACATCCCTACACCTTTTTATATTTTATTTTTGAGACAGGGTCTTGCTAAGTTGCTTAGGGCCTCAGTGGATGAGGCTGGCTTTGAATTTGCCATCCTCCTGCCTCTCAGCCTCCCAAGCAGCTGGGATTACAGACATGCACCACAGCACCCGGCTATTAGCTCATTATTAATAAGGAAACCAGGCAGATGTTACAACCAGTTCAAAGGAGAAAAAAAGAGACTTCTAGATCAGCGATGTTGAAACGGATTTGCAAACAGACTCAAAACTGGCTTCTTCCCCAGGGACGAGGGGAGTCCAGTTGAACCTCCCAGTGCAAATCATTTGCATGTCCCTAGACAAGAATGCCTGCTGGCCACGCTTAGAACATTGCGAAATAATACAGAGGAATGAAAGGCTGGAGTGGGTAGCAGGAGGGGTCTGCTCTCAACAAGGAATAGTTTTACATTGGCGACACCCAGGCTTTTTAAAAATCTTTTTGTTTATTCCAAAGTTCCTTGTGTCAGGTAAAACATTGCTGAGAGGCAGCATTTGAGCCAGGATGAGATGTCAAGGAGTTTCAAGCAGTGATCCAGGGAGGGGCGGTCCCAGTAGAGGGAACACAGGTGCAAAACTGCAGGCACAGGGAGTTTGGGGACAAACGGGCAGCCAGGGGCCTCGGCCAGAGAGCTGTGGCACAAAATAACAAGAAGCCCTAAAGAATCTCAACCAGGAAGGGACAGGATCCCACATTTTTTTTTTTAAGAGAGAGGGACAGTGAGAGAGAGAGAGAGAGAAGCAGTTTTATTGAGTTTTTCATATGAATTTCGTAGCTCTGACACTTAGTTGTGTACGTGCGTGCTGGGGTTTGAACTCGAGTACTCACACATGCCAGGCAAGCGACGTAACCACTGAGCCACTGCTCCAGCACAGGAGCCCACATTTTAATAGAGTCCTCTGGGATGCAGAGATTGCAGCTGCTTTTAGACAACTGCAGGGGGCTGGGGACATAGCTCCGTGGAAGAGCACTCGATTGGCATGCTCAAGGCCCCTAGGTCTGGGTTGGATCCCCATCCTCTCAAACACCAGCAAAAAAGTCTGGAGATCAGAGCCTAAACTTCCCAGAAAGCAGCCATGCCTGTAATTCCAGTGACTCTGGAGGCTAAGGCAGGAGTGAGGCCAGCCTGGGCAGCTTAGTGAGACCCTGTATCAAAACAAACAAACAAACAAAACCAAAAACAGGAGCCGGGGAGCTGGGGATGTAGGTCAGTGGTAAAGCATCCCCCCCAGTTCAATCTCCAAGGCCTAAAAGTAATAAACAAATAAACTTCCTAAAAAGAAGTTTTCCTAAGGGAATTCAGGAAATAGACCTGGAGCCAGGCACGGTGGCACACAACTGTAATCCCAGCTGCTCAGGAAGCTGAGTCAGGAGGATCACAAGTTCAAGGACAGCCTCAGCAACTTAGCAAGACCTGAGACCCTGTTTTAAAATAAAAAGGACTGGAGATGAATGGTAGAGTGCCCCGGGTTCAATCCCCAGTCTAGAAATGGGAAGGAATGACAGTTGTAGGTCGCCATGGGGCAGCTCCTGCCTCCTGGTGGCTGTGAGATGGGTTCTGCTTACATCCAGAACCTGGGAGAATCTGTTCACACCTCTAGCCTGTATGACAGCAATTCCACTCCAACAGAAATGCCAGCAGAAGCCAGGTGTGGTGGCACACACCTGTAATCCCAGCAGCTCGGGAGGCTGAGGCAGGAGGATCGCAAATTTAAAGTCAGCCTCTGATTTCCTCATTTAGTGAGGCCCTAAGCAACGTAGGGAGACCCTGTCTCAAAATAACAAGAATAAAATAAAATAAAAAAAGAAAAGGAGGGGCTGGAGCAGTGGCTCAGGGGTTCCCACGCTTGCCTGGCATGCTCGAGGACGCAGGTTTGAACCCCAGCACCATGCATATAATGAAGTGCTGGAACAACAAAAGTCACATGAAAAATTAAATAAAATTAATTCTCTCTTTCTCTCACTGTCCCTCTCTCTCTTCAAAAAAAAAAAAAGACGGGCTGGAGCGGTGGCTTGGAGGTTATGGCTCTTGCCTGGCATGCGCAAGTACGCAAGTTCGAACCCTAGCACCACGAACACAACAAAGTGTCAGAGGAACCAAAGGCACATGAAAAATTAAATAAAATTGTTTCTCTGTTTCTCTCCTCATTCCCAACCCACTCAGCCTCTCTGGCTCCCTTGTCCCCACACTAAGAAATCTCACAAAATGCAAAACAAAAGGCTCCCTGTGAGTGGCCCAGGGCAGCATTCAGCTATGACATTCAAGCCGGCCCTGGAGGCCTGGCTCCCCTCTCCCAGCTTTTCAACGTGTTTGACTGGATCTCAGCTGGGCAAGGGAGGCACAGCTGCCTTTCTTACCCTCACAAGTGGACCCAGTGAGCAGGGCCCTTGACATTAGCATCTCTGGTTGACTGGAACCCTAGCCTCTTCTAAGGACCCCTCCAGGACAAACAAGTTTCCTCCCAACATTCTGGAAATCCTGTTTGGGAGAGAATGACTCAAGTTCCAGGACCAGGAATGAACCTGGGCAAGGTGGACGCGACTCTGTCCTCACCAGAGCATTCACAGACCTAGAGGGGCCTCCCACCCTCGACCCTGGGACCGCTTAAGACAGAGGTTTCTGGATTCTACTGGGAAATATTTAGTTTCTGCTCTGAGAAGCGTGAGGATGCTCAGCCCTCCTCTACTGGTTCCCAAGTCCCGCAGAGACCAGATAGGACTCTTTCGGCAGGCCTGGTTAAGGGACACTTACCAGACAACTGCTGGGAACCCCCACATCCTCCGGCTTCCCAACTTTCTCCTGTCCTAGAGGAATCGATCCCCAGGCTTCCAAGCTCATAGATAAAAGGTCAGCCTGTCCCCTTCCCCTCCAATTCAGGGGTCACTCAGGTGCCAGAAAGCACAGGTAGGTGTCAGGCCCTCTGAGCTCCCTCCCACCCATCCCCACTCCCTGTGAGATTAATTGCTTCATCCCTGGGAGCTCAAGGTAAAAAGGGGTGATCAAAAGGGTGAGGAGGAGCAGATGCAGGAACCCCCACCCTGGCCAAGGAAGGTGGGGGTGACAGAAGGTGGGTGGCGGCAGAAGGCTAGCTCTGGGGCACAGAAAGAAACTGAGAAGCCTGGTTTCGCTGGAGGAGAGGTTAAAACATGCTAGCCAAGCGCTTACCACCAAGCCATAGCCCAGCCCAGTCCCATTCCCTGACCCCACTTCCCAGAGAGCTCCTCCTGCAGAGGTCACAGGGAGCCGAGGGCAGCCATGCCAGCGACCCGCACCCCACCCCAACCCCTGGAGAAGCTCTGCAGGATGAGTGGAGAATTCAGAATGAGCCCGATCGAGTGGGAGAGCAGAGGAAGGAGGTGACACAGTGACTTGGGGCTTTGGATTGAGGATGATCTAGCAGGGGCAAGGGAAGAAGAGGGAGAGCAGCCGAGGGCCTCAGCTGCACACAGGGGCCCTACCTGCCTCCGCCTCGCTGGAGCCTCGCTCCCAGTTCCCTTCGAGGCTCCGAGGGTTGGCAATCTGCTAGCTTCTCAGCACTGATGTTCTGCAGCTAGAAGGCATCTTGTCAGATTTTAAAGACGTTCGATGATCGAGTGACACAAAGCCACACGCAGGGCGGACAGAAGAGCCAGACCTGAAGTCGGGAGCTGCGGCCCGGTTCTCCTGCTAAGCAGCTGGGGCGAACCCCCACCGTCCTGTGCGCTCCTTTCCACACCCCAAGCTGTGTCCCTAGAGAGTCCTAGCAGAGGTCCTGACCCTCAGTTCTTCAGATTGTGACTATAACTGGAGCTAGGGTCTTTCAAGAGGGGCTGGAGCGGTGGCTCAGCAGTTTCCGCGTTTGCCTTGCTTGCTCAGGGACGTGAGTTCAAACCCCAGCACCACATACACAACAAAGTGTCTGAGCAATGAAAGTCACCTGAAAAACTAAGTAAAATTGATTCTCCCTCTCTCTCTCTCTCTCTCTCTCTCTCTCTTTAAAAAAAAAAAAGTAACTAGGGGTTGGAGCAGTGGCTTACTGGTTATGGCGCTTGCCCAGCATGTGCAAGGACCTAGGTTCAAACCCCAGCACCACAAACACAACGAAGTGTCAGATCAACGAAAGAAAGCCACGTGAAAAACTAAATGAAACCAATTCTTTCTCTCTCCTACTGTCCCTCCCTTAAAAAAAAAAAACCTAACTAGATCAAAACGAAGTCATTAGGGTGGGCCCTGATCCAAAGCCAGCTTCAGCCACTTAGCAAGTAACTGAGACCTTGTCTCAAAATAAAAATTAAAATTAAAGAGCTGGAGATGTGACTCAGTGGTTAAGCACTGCTGGGGTACAATCCCTGGTACAAAAAAGAAAAGAAAAAGAAAGAAGGAAAGAGGAGGAGGAGATTAGGACACAGACAAGTGCAGAGGGGTGCCGAGGCAGGACACGGGGAGAAGAAGCCATCTATAAGACAAGGACGGAGGCCCCTGGAGAAACCACCCCTGGTGACACTGATCGTGGCCTTGTGCCTTGAGACGCCCAGTTATGGGTGTTTCGTTTCGGCATCCCCAGCAAAGGAATACACCTGTCACGGGGGGATTTAGGGCCAGATGGCTCCTGATAGCCCTCGCAAAGGAAAATGATTCTTGATTTTCACTGTTCCATTTTCTGTGCCTTTTTTTTTTAAAGAGAGAGGGACAGTGAGAAAGAGAGAAAGACAGAATCAATTTTATTTAGTTTTTCATGTGGCCTTTGTTGCTCCGAGACTCCTCTGTGTCCATGGTGCTGGGGTTTGAACCCATGTACTTGCACATGCCAGGCAAGTGCTGTAACTACCGAGCCACTGCTCCAGCCTCTTCTGTGCCTTTTTTGACCCCCTCCAAAAATTTGCTGCTATTGAAAGTCAAGGAATCTTAAAGGCCAGCTAGTGCTGGCACACAGTAGTGCATGCCCGTTCACTCTTTTTTTTTTTTTTTTTTTTTTTTGGTACTGGGGACTGAACCCAGGGATATTCTTCCACTTAGCTATGTCCCCAGTTCCCCAGTTCTTTGTATTTTTCACTCTGAACTTAGGGTTTTTCCCTAAGTTTCTGTGGCTGGCCACCGCCCTCCTGCCTCAGCCTCCCAAGTGGCTGGGGTTACAGCCTGGACATACTGATCTTAATTCCTGCTTAGAGGGTGAAAAACAGAACTGGGCCAAAGGAGCAAGGAGTCCCCCACAGGTCTGTGAAATACAGTGGACATCTACTCATGCATTCAATCAAGATATTTATGAAGCGCCTGTGTGCTAGGCCCCATTCCAGGTGCTAGGGTCACCAGAGTGAGCAGCAACTGTCTTCTCGGCCTTCATGGAGGTGACAACCTAATGTGTGCAGAGGGGAGGACAAGCCATAAACTCACAAGTACAGAAATCACACACTGGTTATCAGTGGGCCCCAGCTACTTAAGCAACACCCACCTTGCGCCAAGACCTCGCCTAAGGTGAGTAAGGCCACCTTCCTGGCTATCAGTGACAGCCCAGCTGGCCATTCTATTGGTTTCCTAGGGATCCAAGAAACCACGTACCACAAACTTGTGACTTAAGTCGCAGAATATCATCATCTTGCAGTTCTAGAGGAGACTACAGTAAAACGTGCAGGTGTCCCCTGGGTGCAGGGACAGGGTTTTCACTAAATTGCTGAGGCTGGCCTTGAACTTGCCATCCTCCTGCCACAGCCTCCCAAGTCGCTGGGATTACAACCATGTGTCATTGGGCATGGCTTGAACCTCTCATTTTGAAGGACACAGTTCAACCCACAACAACTACTTTCTTGCTTTGCCTACTCAGAACAAGGTAGGTGGTAGCAGAATTTAAAGGTGAGAAACATACCATTCCTTCCTCAGAATCTAATTAATTATATTAGTTATGTTTTATTTATTTATTTATTTATTTTTAAGAGAGAAGGAAAGTTAGAGAGACAGAGAAAGAGAGAAACAACTTTATTTAGTTTTTCACGTGGCCTTCATTCCTCCAACACTTAGTTGTGTACGTGGTGCTGGGGTTCGAACCCAGGTCCCCGCACTTGCCAGGTAAGCGCCGAAACTGCTGAGCCACCGCTCCAGCCCTATTTATTTATTTTTGGTACTGGGAATTGAATCCAAGGGTGCTTAACGACTGAACCACATCCCCAGTCCTTTTCATTTTTTATTTTGAGACAAGGTCTCACTAAGTTGTTGAGGCTGGCTTTGAACTTGCAATCCTCCTGCCGCAGCCTCCCGAGCCACTGGATTCCAGGCGCGCACCATGATGCCCAGTTAATCTTTTTCTTCTTATCTAAGCTAAAGGAAATTATCCCAGCTACCTAAAAATTTTAGGGTCTTGGGACAGCATCCTCTTGATTGGATATCTCCCCTTCTCCAGCAAGGTAGCATAAAAATTTTCAAACACTACAAAAGCTAAGAGTACCTGGGTGCCATGGAACTTGCCACTGAAGCTTCTCAGGAGACTGAAGCAGGAGGATCACAAGTTTGAGGCCAGAATGGGCAACTTAGCAAAACCCAATCTCAAAAAAATTTTAAAAGGGCTGCGGGTATAGCTCAGTGGTAGAGCACTTGCCTAGCACGCACGAGTCCCTAGGTTCAATCCCTAGTACCCTTAAAAAAGAAAAGAAAAGCTAAAGATGTATAGTGAACACTCAGGTACCCAACACCTAGATGCACTTTAATTCATTTATTAACGTGTGTGCACGTGTGTGCTGGGGATTGAAGCCAGGGCCTTGCACGTGCTAAGCGCATGCTCTACCGCTGAGTTTCTCTCTTATTCATCCTTCTTTTGAGCACTTTTTCTTTTAATCTCACCTTGCCCTGAACTTATTTTGAGCCACCTGAGAAAACACACAGGTGGCATTTGATCCCCCATGTGGTATGTGGAAGCCTGTGGTCCCCAGTGTCAGCTCACACTCGGGTGGATCAGAAGCAGCGTGAACAGCTGGTTAAACTTCCGCAGAGACTCAGGAGCGGTGGGAGGGGGCCTGGGTGCCCCAGCCCACTTCATGCAGCATCGCACAGGAACCCCAAGGCCAGGACAAATATTCTTAGTACACAACATTCTTAAGACAGCCCACGAGGACCACCCTAGCTGCTTGTTTAAACCTTAAAAAGAGAAAAAGAAAGAATAGTTTTCTTCCCAATTTTGACAACTTAAACCCCATTCCCTCTGCACACATGCACACCTACAAACACAGCCACTCGTGTCTTTCTTTCCCAATTAAACACACATCTTCCACACACCCCTGTCCAAAACCCTTGCATATACACGCACTCTTCAAAACACACTCCCCCCACCTCGACACACACACACAGCAGGACTGCCTGTCTCGAACATTCTTAAAAGAAGACAGCTTCGCCAAGGTCATTTCAGTTGAGCTGGAATTTCATCCCTCTTTTCGGGAAAATCACATTTCCAAATTGCTCGACTCAGTAGCAATTGAGAATTGGCCAAGTTGCAGCCTCCGCACGGCTTTCACCACTCTTTTATTTATTAACACCCTCCCTCTCTTGCAAATGAGAAATTGTGAAACCCTTTCTAAACTGAAGGCTCTTTTACCCACCAAGCCGGTTTTTCAAAAGCAGAATCTACGGACCCACTTGATGATCTCCTTTGATACGGAGAGGTCAAGAATTCATTTTTAAAAAATGAGCTTCCATTGCTAAATTTACCAGGCATTCTGAATTCGCCCTTCTCTGGGTGATCTGGAATCATTATCAGCATGCTGTGATGAGGGTTGAACAGAGAGATGGCCAGTCTGGCGGAAGGTCTACCAGATTATTCAGTTACAAAAACATAAAGCAACTAAACCCTTCTTGGCTTGGGAAGCAGGAAATGAATGTGCTACGATATAAACACAAAATTTTTTCCTTCCTCAAAGAGGATAGTTTAATTCATTCTAGCTTTCTGTCTTGGTCCAGAAGCAAACCTTTTAGCATCTTTGCCCTTAAGGAGTGGAGCCAGATTTTCTGCTGCTAAGATGTGCTGAGAGCTTCCTCCAGGTCAGAGTTCTGAGCACTTGACACAAAGCATCTACCCCCGGAGCTTACCTGGAATCTACCCTCAAGAACACAAGTATGGAATTTAGGGTTTGTGTGTTGTGTGAGTGTGTGTGTGCATGCTGGTATCAGAGATTGAACCCAATGGTGTTTAACCACTGAGCAACATCCCCAGCCCTTTTTATTTTTTTATTTTGAGACAGGCTCTCACTAAGTTGCTGAGGCTGGCTCTGAACTTTCAATCCTCCTACCTCAGCCTCCTGAGTGGCTGGATTACGGAAGTGTGCCACTGCGCCTGGCCAGGGGGCTTCCTGACCTGGATGGGGGTGGGGATCGCATCTTTATTTCCACTAACTGCTAGCTGAGATTTAGCACTTGCTTCTGCTGTGAAGGCAGCCAACAAGCACAGCGTTATTGTGAGTCTGTTCACAATAAAATCCCAGATATTTTCATGTCACACAACAATCATCACAGAGACCTCAGATATCTTTTCCATTCATCGCTGCTTTTGAGTTAGGGTAGTGAACCAACCTGTTGCCATTTAATCCATAATCAAGAAGGGCTTGCATAACATCATAAGCTTGCTTGATATTTTAATACCTGAATCTTGTTACCATTGTTTTGTTTTCTATAAAGCCATTTTTTTAAAAGAGAGGACAGTGAGAGAGAGAGAGAGAGAGAATCTATTTTTATTTAGTTTTTCACATGGCTTTCGTTGCTCTGACACTTAGTTGTGTACATGGGTGCTGGGGTTTGAACCCGCGTACCTGTGCATGCCAGGCAAGCGCCATAACTGCCGAGCCACCGCTCCAGCTCCTGCAAAGGCATCTTGTAAGAATTATTTTAAGTAGGCATGATGGTGCATGCCTATAATCCCATAAGCTCAGAAGGCTGAGATAGGAGTATCACAGGTTCAAAGCCAGCCTCAGTAGTTTAGCAAGACCCCAAGTATCTTAGCAAGACTCTATCTCAAAATTAAAAAATTAAAAAAAAATGGATTGGGGATATGGCTCAATGGTTAAACACCCCTAGGTTCAATCCCTGGTGGAAAAAAAAAAAAAGAGTTTAAGGCCAGCCTGGGCAAATTAGTGAGACCCTGTCTCAAAATTTAAAAAATTAATAAGAAGGGCTAGAGGATGTGGCTCAGTGGTAGGGCATCTGAGTCCAATTCCCCAGTTCCATAATAATAAAATAAGTTTAAAAATACCTTATTTGGGAGCACGTGCCTAGCATGCACAAGTCCCTGAGTTCAATCCCCAGCACCACAAAAATAAATAAATTAGATGAAATAAAAGAAAATCTTATTTTGAGAAAAGGTCCCTAGACTTCCCTGCCCCATCAGAAGAATCCATGTGTAACACACTACATGTGTGGAGGAGGGGTGGACATCCGGGAGACAGACTAGAAAGTCAGCTGGAGCGGTGGCTCGGTAGTTATGATGCTTGCCTGGCAAGAGCGAGGACGCAAGTTCAAATCCCAGCACCACGCACACAATGAAGTTGTCAGCAATGAAAGCCACATGGAAAACTTAATAAAATTGATTCTCTCTCTCTCTCACTGTCCCTCTCTCTTCTTTACTACTGACACCAATTTAATCTTCTTTTCCACACTTGTGTCTTACTTCAGAATCCTTCCGACTCTAAGATGCTGAAAATCTTCTCTCTTTAATAATAAGAAAGAAAGAAAGAAAAAAAAAAAAAGAACAAACATTGGCCCATAAAAGTCCAGACCCTTGCCTGGGGCCCCCCGGTGGGATTCAAGGCCACAGAATGCCCCTCTTTTGTTGCAAATGCCTTAGACGTGGTTTCAGTGGGCACTTGGGGTTCCCAGATGGGCCCCACTGAAGGGAAGGGAGCCCCCTCAAGAGCTGCCCCAAGACGGGGAGGCTCAGTGTCTGCAGAGGAAGGACCAGCCCCTGCGCTCCCAGGCCTCTGTCAGACCCCAGCGAGGACCTGAGGGGATCCCTGGGTGCTAGAGGGTGGCCCAGGACTCCCTAGTGCCCCTCCACTGCAATGCACCTGGGCTTGCAGATCAAGGCTGGTGTGGAGGACACACCCCACACACCGTTCACCTGTCACCCAACAGCCGCCCATGACAGTGCTCCCCACCCCCAATGGAGCCACAGCGACAGTCACTGTCCTCACTCCCACAAGCTTTGGGGTCCTGTAATTGCTCTAGTCCAGCAACATTTCCCAATGATGATGCTGAGTCCTGAGAATTTTCATCCTGGTGCGACCAGAGGCCCTCTGGAAAATTCTAGCGTTCTCTGACATCGCCCTGCAATGATTCTTTTTCTTTTTCTTGCAGCACTGTGGGGGTTTGTAATACAGTAGCTCATATGGACTGGGCACCTTCTTCATGCCAAGCAATTAAGTACTCCCAGCAGTCCTACAAGGCAGGTGCATTTACTCCCCCCCATTATATAGAGGAGGAAATAGAGCCTTGGAGCTGTTGGTGATTTGCGAGAAATCCTATGGGTGTGGAGTGGCTTGACCTGGGACCCCAGGTGGCCTGAATGAAGCTCATCACACCAGGACAGCCATGCGCCCTTCTGGAAGTGAGCCTCAAGGTGCACCAAGGGGCGAAGGATATGTAAACGTCTTTGAATCTTTTTGTTAAGACATTTTTTTTCACCTTGTTTAGAAAATTTACTAGTTTGATTTTGAGAAGCAAATTAACAGGTAAGAGCCCAGATTCTGGAAATATTCAAACTCGGCAGATAGCAGAGAAATGCAAATCAAAATGACATTATGAGAGAGCATTTTACACTCATCAGAATGGCAAAAATTAGGGAGGTGGAAATGAGGGAGGTGGAGCGTTGGCAGAGCTGTGCTGAGAGGCGGGAGAGCCGTGTCCCGGGGGCCCAGATGTCGCAGCCAGGCCAGGTGGTGCTCGAACCCCAGCCGGGCATCTCAGGGCTGGTTTCCATATCTGGAAAAGAGAGGCAATAGTGTCTGCTTCCCCAGAGGTGTTGGGAGGACTCAAGCGGCTTTCTGCATCAGGCGCTGGGAGGCCCAAGTGCCCAGGGAGGGGTCTGGGAGCACAGGCTCGAACCCACAGAGGGAGGGAACTTCTCTCTCCTTAGCTGCATCCTGGTGGCCAGGAGCCAGGGCAGGTGGTAGAGTCACACACAGAACATTCTACAGCAGCTGGAGGAAATGGCCTAGGTCGGCATCGTAGCCACACCTGTGAGCCCAGGGTCCCTGGAGGCAGAGGCCGGAGGACCACAGGTTCAAGGCCAACCTGGGCAACTTAACAGGACCCTGTCTCACAATAAAAAATAAAACCATCTAGGATGTGGCTCAATGGGTAAACACCCTTGGGTTTAATCCCTGGCACCAAAAAAAAAAAAAAAAAAAAGGGCTGGGGTATGCAGCACCCTGGGTTCAATCCCTGGTATGGGAAGGGGAGAAAGAAAGAGGCAGTGGCCCAGAGCCAGGGTTGGTGAGCTTTTCTACAAAAGGCTGGGTAGTAAATATTTCAGGCTTTGAAAGCTATTCTGTGAATGTTAAAGATGTTCTGTGAATGTGTGTGTGACTGTGTTCTAATAAAACTTTATTTATGGACACTGAAAAAGAATTTTCTGTGTGTGGTGTTGAGGGATTGAACCCATAGCCTTGCACATGCTGAGCACACATTCTACCACTGAGCTACAGCCCCAGATCAGAAAGTTTTTAATTGACACATAATAGTTGTGTACACGTGTATATATATATATATATATATTTTTTTTTTTTTAAGAGAGAGAGGGACAGTGAGAGACAGAGAGAAAGGGAGAATCAATTTTATTTAGTTTTTCATCTGGTTTTCATTGCTCCAATACTTCATTGTGTACGTGGTGCGGGGGTTTGAACTCGCGTCCACGTGCATGCCAGGCAAGCTCTGTAATGGCCGAGCCACCTCTCCAGCCAGAGTCGTGTGTGTTTGTGGGACACAGTGTGATAATTTGATACATGTATACAGTGTGTGATGATCAAGCCAGATACCTAGCGTCTCCATCTCCTTAAACATTTGTCATGTCTCTGGGAGCCTCCGGACTCCTTTCTTGTGGTTCTTTATGATGTATAACAAACTGCTGTAAACTGAACACGAGAGCTTTCTCCTCCCATCCACTGTGGTTTGGTACCTGTCACCTACCCTCCCTGTGCCCCTCCCTGCGCCCCTTCCTAACCTCACTACTTCACTCTCCTCTACGAGATCGACTTTCTAGCTTCCATAGATGAGTGAGGACACGTGGTATTCGTGGTATTCGTCTAGGTCTGCTTGGTTTCACCCAACATCCTGTCCTCCAGTTCAACCCATGTTGCTACAGACAGCAGGACTTCACTCATTTATGGCTGAATAATATTCCATCTGAGCACTGAAATTTTAATTTCATGTAATTTTCATGTGTCACAAAATATTAGTCTTCTTTTGCTATTTCCACCCAACCATCTTAACTTGCAGACTACACAAAACTTCTGTAGCCAAGATTTGACCCTTGGACTGTCGTTTCCCGAGACCTGTTCCAGAGCTACAACATGGACAAATTCTAAAATATAACAAGTAAAGCCAGGGACTTGGGGCAGAAGGAGGATATTAGAGAGAGACAACCATATGCCCTAGGTTTTTTCTCTTTTTTTTTTTTTTTTTGAGGAGGGGTACTGGGGATTGAACACAGGGGAACTTTTCCACTGAGCTACATCCCCAGGCTCTTTCGTTTTATTTTGAGACAGGGACTTGCTGTGTTGTCCAGGGGTGATCCTCCTGCCTCAGCCTCCTGAGTCTCTGGCATTGCAGGTGTGCACCGCTGGACCCAGCTGTCCTGGTTTCCCAGAGATTAGTTACCCCATTTATCCCTGTAATTCATGACTTTTCACTCTCAACCCCCAGGTTGGATGATGGATTATTTGACCCACCCTCCTACCCCAAGCCAACTATCATTCTATCTCCATCAATGGAAAACACGCTCCTTAATGTGCCCCCAGTCTCTTGGGCAGGGGTCAGCAATCCTTCTTTTTTTCCTGTGAAGGGCCAGACAGCAAATACAGTGTCCACTCTGTGTCTGCAGATCCCACGTCCTTGAACTGAACCAGCCGTGGATGAAAAAATAATTAGAAAAAAATTGTGTCTACATTAAACTTGTACATAATTTTCCTGGTTATTATTCCCTAAATAATACAGTATAAGA